>CAUYQU010100133.1:0-35301 GCA_963574635.1 Cheracebus regulus
TTAGACAAACTGAATAAAAAGTTAAAACCCATCAGTACGCTGTATCCAGACTTATCTTATATGTAAGGATATACCAAGACTCAAAATAAAGGAATGGAGGAAGATTCACCAACCAAATGGGGAGCAAAAAAAAAAAAAAAAACAGGAGTTGTAATTTTCGTCCCTGATAAAATAGACTATATTAGTAACAAAAACTAAAAGAAACAAAGAAGGACATTACACAATGGTAAAAGGATCAAAGTAACAAGAAGAACTAATGATCCTAAATATATATGCACCCAATATAGGAGCACCCAGATACATAAGCCAAGTTCTTAACGACTTATAAAGAGACTTAGACTCCCGCAAAATAATAGCGGGAGACTTTAACACTACTTTGTCAATATTAGACAGAACAACGAGAGAAAATTAACAAGGACATCCACGACTTTAACTCAGATCTGGAACAAGTAAATTTAATAAATATTTACAGAATTCACCACCAAAAAAAAAAAAAAAGTGTGCAGCCCCTCCCTTGCCACTCTCTCTTTTGTTCCTACTGTCACTATGTCAAGTGTCTGCTTCCCCTTTGTCTTCTGCCATTATTGGAAGCTTCCTGAGGCCTCCCTGGAAGCCAAGCAGATGCCAGCATCATGCTTCCCGTACAGTCTACAGAAGTTTGGGCCAGTTAAACCTCTTTTCTTTATAAATTACCTAGCCTCAGGTATTTCTTTATGGCAATGCTAGAATAGCCTTTTTTTTTTTTTTTTTGAGACAGAGTCTTGTTCTGTTATTCAGGCTGGAGTGCAGTGGTGTGATCACAGCTCACTGCAGCCTCAACCTCCCTAAGCTCAAGTGATCCTCCTGCCTCAGACTCCCAAGTAGCTGGGACTACAGGCATGTGCCATCATGTCTGGCTATTTTTTCTATTTTTTGTAGAGACAGGGTCTTACTATGTTGCCCAGCCTGGTCTCAAATTCCTGGACTCAAGTGATCTTCCTGCCTCAGCTTCCCAGAGTGCTCAGATTATAGGCACGAGCCACTGTGTCTGGCCAGGTTTAAATTTCTCAATAGCAACACTGATACACTGAGAGCAGGAAGACAATGAAATAGTACTTTCAAAAATCTGAAAAAAAATGTATTTTCTTTTTTTTTTGAGATCAAGTCTTGCTCTGTTGCCCAGGCTAGAGTGCAGTGGCACAATCCCAGCTCACTGCAACCTCTGCCTTCTGAGTTCAAGCAATTCTCCTGCCTCAGCCTCCAGAGTAGCTGGGATTACAGGTGCAGGCCACCACACCTGGTTCACTTTTATATTTTTAGTAGGGACAGTGCTTCACCATGTTGGCCAGGCTGGTCTTGAACTCCTGACCTCAGGTGATCTGCCCACCTCAGCCTCCCAAAGTGCTGAGATTACAGGCATGAGCCATCACACCTGGCCAAAAACATATATTTTCAATCTGGAATTCTATACCCAGCCAAACTCTCAAATGGGTCTGGAACATTTGTAGACATTTTTAAAATTGCAAGCTTTCAACAATTTTACCCAGTGTGTGCTGTTTCTCAGGAAACTACTGCATGTTCTCTATAAAAATAAGGGTGAACCAAGAAAGAAGAGTTGAGATACAGAACACAGGAGAGCCATCCCAGAAGACAAGTCAAGGAACTCTCTAGGGAAGATCCCGGGGTAAAAAGCACCTCAG
Source organism: Cheracebus regulus (assembly GCA_963574635.1). Taxonomy (NCBI): domain Eukaryota; kingdom Metazoa; phylum Chordata; class Mammalia; order Primates; family Pitheciidae; genus Cheracebus; species Cheracebus regulus. The sequence goes on from CAUYQU010100133.1 coordinate 1,680, forward strand.
ACATGGAGGGCAACTAAGCCAGAATGGGGGCAGAGGGCAGTGTAGTTCAAAAACAAGCAAGTTGAGAGCTGTCACCATCATACCCTCTTGCACTGCACCCATTTTTTTTTTTAAACCTACTGAAACTATCTAGAATGCGCTACACCAAAACAGAAGAATACATTGAGAAAGGAGAACACACCAGATTCAGAAACCAGGGAATCCAACTAGAGAGACAAACCAGGGAAATTCCCGGGATGACAGATATGCAACAGGCCTAGATCATAGTCAGCCCAGACAGAAGGAGTCTCGTGGGCTCTAAGAAAGGCAGTGGAATTGAGAGATTCACTGATACGGCTAAGCCTGTGGAAATTTGTACTGCGAGGCCACTGGAAGATGTAGAAAGAAAGCAAAGCAAATGAAAAGCTAGGGCAACTTTACCTTACGAGAAAACAAAGAGTAAAAATGGGCATATAATCAGAGTATACTATAATGCTCAGTTGCAAGTCATATTTGCATAAATACAATGAGATAAAGAGTGAATACTGATTGAACTAAACTTTAACCCCTTGGTGGATGAGGGGAAGTGAAGCAGAAGAGTGGTGATTTTAGACAGCCAGATCCTTCTTCACATAATAGAAAGTCAATAGGTACTGAATCAAGTCAATGCATGTGAAGACATAAGTATCCTCACGTTATCTGAGAAATATGGAGATATGCATGTATCAGAAGAAATAGCTGAAAGAGTTGAAGTGGTTACCTCTAAGTAGAAGGACACTGGGGGGGCATTTTGTTGTCTGCTAGGATTCTTTGGCTTTTAAATTATGTCTCTGCATTACTTTGATAAAAGAAGGTATTTTAACAGGCAGAAAAGAGTTAATAACATACACGGAACTTCCAAACCCTTTGCTTTTGCCATCACAGAAAGTATGTCCCGCGTGGAGTGGATAGCACTGAAGACATGGCGATCTTCTGTGTTCTTACGAAGAGGAGGCAGATAGCACCTCAAGGATGTGCTTTGCAGAAGGTGGTTGATATACTGGTCAAGTTCGTCTTGGCTTTCTGTAATTGGACAAGCAAGAAAAAGAGCCAATGAAACCAAGCTGCAGAAATATGACTGCACAATAGTGACCGTGGGTAGCAAGTGGCACTGAGTAGGCTTAGCAGACGACAACACTGAGATATCGATATTTGCACTCCCACTCACCCCCGAAGAGTAAGAGGAGATTTACAGAGATAATATATACGTGTAGAAATTTATTGTTTGGAGAAACTTCATCCAAGGAAAAAACAAAACCAACTTCAGGTCAAGATAGTGTTTACATCTTGTCCTCCCAAGATAAATTGAATAATATGTAAGACAACCTGAAGGATAGCAGCCGCAATCTGGGCTTTTTAATTTGTCATGAGTGAGCTAAGCCTTATGGAACTCCCAGCCCTAATTCCAACTACTATCTAAAAGTGAAAAACAGATCACCCCAAAACCTTATTCAGACTGAGAAATGTTATATACATAGGGTTTCATCACTCATATCCAACCAAACCTAGATCATTCTACCACTCCTTTGAAAATTCAAGCAGTATGTTTTTGTCTTCAGAATGTATTCTGTGCAAAGTCCCCATTCCTGGCCAGCCACAGTGGCTCATGCCTGTAATCCCAGCACTTTGGGAGGCTGAGGCAGGCTAATCAATTGAGCCCAGGAGTTCTAGACCAGCGAAGACAATATAAGGAGACCCCATCTCTATAAAATACAAAACAATTAGCTGGGTGTGGTGGTGCTTCCCTGTAGGTGTATAGTCTTAGCCAGTTGGGAGGCTGAGGTGGAAGGATCACTTGAGCCCACCCAGGAGATCGAGGCTGCAGTGAGCCATGATCATGCCACTGCATTCCAACCTCGGCAACAGAGCCAGACCCTGTCTCAAAAACAAACAATAACCAAAAAAAAAAAAAAAGAGAGAAGAACAAAAAAAGGAAAAAGAAAAAAAAGTCCCCATTCCTGAAACACTTTGTCCTTCTAGGTTTAAAAATGTCCCACTTTTAAGGACATCATTTGCATTTTAGGTTTTTAAACTGGCATTTTATTCATTTTAATATATGGAAGTTTAGGAAGCTTCTTTTTTGTTTTTCCTTGTTTTTAATTGTCTGTATTTGAATCTTAGGGCAATTTTATCACAATGCTAAAGTTTAAATAGATTTAGCAAACTGCCCACAAAAGCATTCCAAGCCGTACCTTGATTACAGGTGTCTTCCCGATATCCTCCCAAATCTGAATCACTATCGGGACTAAAAGTCCCTTCGCTGTCATAGTCAAACAACTTCTCATCACAGTCTGGATCCAGGAAAGTCAGATACGTGTAGAACGATGTGGTGAGAAATTCCGAAAGGTTCCCTAATTTTACTCTGCCAAGAAGACACTGTGTTAGGGACATGGGTAGAGAGTGTGGACAAACTTTCACTATGCATCACTCAGAGATTTCTGCACAACCAGGTGGCGCTTCTGCCAGAATCAATACATATATTACTCTGCAGATTGCCCCATATAAGCTGTCAGCCAAGACATTCAAACAAAAATTCAATAACAAGTATGAAGTGAATGTGCACAGCATACTAAAAGCCAAATGAATCACACTGACTTCTTACTCCCAACCCAATACAAATAAGAATCTATTTTACTGAACCAACCAACAGTGTGACAAAATATATCGAGCAAACTACTTTGAAACAGAACCCACCCATGTTTTTGTTTTGTTGTTTTCCCCTAAAACGACTGGACCAGAAGCCACGATTCTCTGGGCACACTTGTTCTATTATTTATGAGTTCCTACCACGAAACACTGTCACACAGGGACAGGAGTGCTATGATGGAAGAGGCCAGGTTCCCTCTAGAAGGAATTCGATGGGGAAGCTGTCCCCAGACTGGAGCAGAAGCCCTGAGTGGCCCTCTCACTTTAGGCTGGGCACAGTTCCACTGAAACCTGGAAGCTGGGTTTGGCAGCCTGGGGTTTGAGGTTCTGCAGGTCCAACCCCACATGCTGGGAGCTATTTCTACCCTACAGAAAACAGTCTTAAAAGGTTACACCAGGGGCAGTAGAAAGCAACAGATCCCTCCCTCAGAGTTACCAGCACCAGACTGGGGTTTAGTGAACCAACCCAAATGCCCACCAATGATAGACTGGATAAAGAAACTGTGGCACATATACACCATGGAATACTATGCAGCCATAACAGACAATGAGTTCATGTTCTTTGCAGGAACATAGATGAAGTTGAAAACCATCATTCTCAGCAAACTGACATAAGAACAGAAAACCAAACACTGCATGTTCTCACTCATAAGTTGGTGTTGAACAATGAGAACACATGGATACAGGGAGGGGAACATCACACACTGCGGCCTGTAGGGGGGTTGGGGTCTAGGGGAGGGACAGCATTAGGAGAAATACCTAATGTAGATGACAGGGGAATGAATGCAGCAAACCACCATGGCACCTGTATACCTATGTAACAAATCTGCACATTCTGCACGTGTACCCCAGAACTTGAAGTTAAAAAAAGTCTGAGAAACGTTTAAAGAGTCAACTGAAGCATATGCAATGCAAGAGTATCAGAGGTGCCGGAGCTTCAGCCTCAAAAGGGCTATCACCAGAACGATGGCCCAAGGGAAAGAAAAGCCTTCCTTTAATTGAGCACCCCCCAAGTGGATCTAGGGGGCATGCAGGGTGAGTTCAGCTTTTAAAAAACCCTCAGAAATAGGCTGGGCATGGTGGCTTATGCTTGTTATCCCAGCAATTTGGGAGGCGGAGGTGGGCAGATCACCTGAGCTCAGGAGTTTGAGACCAGCCTGGCCAACATGGTGAAACCCCGTCTCTACTAAAAATTCAAAAATTAGCTGGGCATGGTGATGGGCACCTGTAATCCCAGCTATGCGGGAGGCCAAGGCAGGAGAATTGCTTCAACTCAGGAGGCGGAGGTTGCAGCGAGCGGAGATCATGTCACTGCACTCCAGCCTGGGTGATAGAGTGAGACTCTGTCTCAAAAGAAAGAAAAAACTCTCAGAAACAGAGGAAAAGCCAAAACTGGGATTCAACATTATGAAGAATTTAATTATCTTTGCAATATAATTTGTATTTTATAATATAATGCTGTATTACATAGGTATAACTTCTATATGTAATCTATAAATGATATACTAGATTATAACTATATTAATTTTATAATTTATTAATTGTAAAGCTCTTAATGATCAAGAACTGAGCAGAAGTAGCCTAGGTGTTCCAGTCTCTCCTAAGGCTCTCTGAATCATCTGCCACAGTCTAGAACCAAGGGGCCCTCCTGAAACCATGAAGCCGTCATCCAGCTCACACCAGGGCTTAGAGGCCGGGTTCTGGGTTCATGCAGAGCCGCTGCACCTATTCCTCTTCCGCCCCTGGCTGAGTCTACAGCTCCTTGTCTATGAAATGGGAATGCCCCCAAGTCAGAAAGTGAAGCCTCAATGAGACAACACATTGCATACACTGCCAGTGCTCAGTGAACTGCAGACAGTGTCCTTTATACAATGGTTAGATCTCAACAAAAGAATTTATTTTGCGCCGGGCGTGGTGGCTCACACCTGTAATCTTAGCACTTTGGGAGGCCAAGGGATGTGGATCACTTGAGGTCAGGAGTTTGAGACCAGCCTGGCCAACATGGTGAAACTCCATCTCTACTAAAAATACAAAATCAGCCAGGTATGGTGGTGCATGCCTGTGATCCCAGCTATTTGGGAGGCTGAGGCAGGAGAACTGCTTGAACCTGGGAGGTGGAGGTTGCAGTGAGCCAAGATCGTACCACTGCACTCTAGCCTGGGCAACAAGAGTGAAATTCCATCTCAAAAAAAGGGAAAAAAAAAGAATTTATTTTGCAAAATGGTTAATGATAGGCCTTTGGTATTCTCTGTCCATTATGATGTCATGCACCAGGTGGTAACTGAAGCGAACTGGAGGTAAAATGTGCAGAAGTGGATGCAGATTGCTGGTATGGCATTAGTCCTGGAAGCGTACATGGCAAAACACTGGGGACAGTCTTGTGAGAAAGGCCAGGAGAAGCTTGGATCAAGGGTGGCTTCAAGTCTACAGCAAAATCCACAACAAGCTCTGTGGGCAGAGAGACCAACCTCAGCAGGCTCTTCAAACCTCTGGAGGCCAGGGTTAGAAATAACAGGGACTTAAGCTTGGGGACATCATATGAAATGAGCCAGTCATAAATTGATAAATAGTGTATGATGCCACTTATTTGAGCTATCAGGAGCAGTCAAACTCATGGAGACAGAAGGCTGGTGGTTGCTAGGGGCTGGGAGGAGGGAAATAGAGTTGCTATTAATGGGTCCACGGTTTTATTTATTGTGAGATGAAGAGTTCTGGAGACTGGCTGCACAACAATGTGAATGTACTTAACACTACTGAACTGTACACTTATGAATCATTAAGGTAATGTTACAGGCAAATTACCATAATTTTAAAAAATGACAGTGATTTTGCCGTGGTAACAGTATACCTGGGGTGAGAGAATGAAAGAAGAAAGGGCAACTTCAACAGTTTTAGCAACTGGCATTCCAACAGGGACCAAACAAAAGCCTCCCTGAGCCCTGGAAAGGCTATACCGGGGCTGGACTACACAGTAAAATTCTCTTTTTTTTTTTTCAGCTGGAGTCTCACTCTGTCAGCCAGGCTGGAGTGCAGTGGTGCAATCTTGGCTCACTGCAGCCTCCACCTCCCAGGTTCAAGCAATTCTCCTGCCCCAGCTTCCGGAGTAGCTAGGACTACAGGCATGTACCACCATGCCCGGCTAAATTTTGTATTTTTAGTAGAGACAGGGTTTCGCCATTTTGGCCAGGCTGATCTCAAACTCCTGACCTCAGGTGATCCACCCGCCTTGGCCTCCCAAAGTGCTGAGATTACAGGCATAAGCCACTGTGCCTGGCCCACGGTGTCTCTTGGGGCCCTTCTGGTATATCCTAGGGGATGCAGGGAGATGAGAGAAGAGACACTACAGAGAAAACCTCTGCCTTGTGACCGTGGGCACAAAAATGGAAGGGGCTTTCCTGGAGGGCAAGCCCTCCATCACTTAAGGTGCTTAAGCAGAAAACCTGGGTGCCGTCGCCCCTACTCCAGGCCTGTAAACCAGAAAGGGGCTCATTCCACAGAGGGTGAGGGAACAGTGACCTAAGCAGGCTCATTCATGTGCTCTGCTCCCAGGGCTCTAAGGAATTTACCAAGTCCTGCAAATGAATCTTTTTTTTTTTTTTTGAGACAAGAGTCTCACTCTGTTGCCCAGGCTGGAGTGCAGTGGTGCAATCTCCGCTCACTGCAACCTCCGCCTCCTGGGTTCAAGCGAGTCTCCTGCCTCAGCCTCCCAAGTAGCTGCGATTACAGGTGCGTGCCACCACGCCTGGCTAATTTTTTGCATTTTTAGTAGAGACGGGGTTTCACTGTGTTAGCCAGGATGGTCTTGATCTCCTGACCTCATGATCCACCTGCCTCAGCCTCCCAAAGTGCTGGGATTATAGGCATGAGCCACTACGCCCAGCCTGCAAATGAACCTTAGGGTTATAGCATACTCAAGTTGGTGCAAGGAGCGTTTATTGGGCCCCTGCCGGATCCTAGGCACTGAGTATTTTCTTCCACACCTTTTAACAGAAACATACACAGAATCCCATACATCTGTTCCAAGAAGAATGGACACTTCAGAGGGACTTGATGGGTTCACCTCCCTATGTCTGAGGCCTTCGGATGCCTCTAAAGCTTAAAAGATACCAGCTGAGTGCTATTTCAGAGATAAGCCAAGTTTCACATGGGAGACTGGATTAGAGAAGTGTTAACTTCCTGCTTACTCTAAAACTCCATGCTTTTAGGTTCAACAATTAATATGAAAAGCGGGACAAGGGCAGCAGGACTTTAAGAAAGGTCAGCGCTACTCTTATTTATTTTTTTTTAAATCACAAATTACCTGGCTCCTCCAAAATACCCATCCTCTAGTTTTCTAATTGTGGAAAGCACAGCAGAATGAATGTCTGAACCATCATTTGCTAAAGAAAAAAAGAAAGGGATGAATTAGTCTGGGAAGACTTTTTTTCCCCCTGGTATGCACTGAAACATTTTCATCAACACCATCTAATTAAAATACGTCTGGCCTAGAAGATTCCTGAGATAAGAAACCAAACTGCTAAGAATCCCCTTCAGGGCTTTGTCGTGGCCATGGGAGCCATTTCAAACATTTGTAAAAGCCCAAACCACCCCTGGGGCAGGAGGGAGCCTGCTGAAATCCCTGGAGTTACTGAGCATGGTGCGGCTGACGGGGAAGGTGAGCGTGGGTCTGCCCGTCATCCTCCAGCAGGTGCACAGGTAGGCCAGCTCGATCCTCAACATCTCCACAATCATCTCGTTATCGAGGGCCAGGTAGAAGTGATGCTGGTCGGTGAACTGAAAGTCAGAAGAGGCCAGGTCAACGGCTACCCTTCGTTTACCTGAAACACCAGCTGACACTCAGGGCAGCACTAATCCTGGGGTTTTATGGCCAGGCAAGAAACTCAGTGCTGGTTTCAATCCACCGGGTCACTGGGCTGCCCTGCTCAAGATCAGACAAATTGGTCTGCTGCCGGCCCAGGAGCAGTTGCTATAGTGTGGAAGGGAAAGGTGCGGTGCTAGATTTATTTTCAGCTCCTCAGATGGGGATTTAAGCATCTTGCCCAACACTGCTGTCATTGAAAGCAAATCAATAACTTCTTAATTCCTATTCCTTCCAGGGCTATGGGTTAGAAGATGCTTTCCAAGTGGGGGCACCGTGAGCAGGTAAGAGATGGACACTCTGTTTACCTGATTGATGGCTTTGGTTAATGTCACCTAAAGACACTGCTGCCAGATGCTGAGAACAAATCAAATTGTTCTCTTGGCCTCTGGACTAGCACAGGCTCAGCTCTGGACTGAAATCTGTTACTAAAGGAAATAGCTCACAAGATTTCAGTGAGGAGCAGGGGCTAGGATGAAAAAGAGCAGCTTAGGGCTAGTGACCCAAGACCCCATGACCACCCCTGTGCCCAGGTGAGTGGGGGCTGTGCCCCGCGCTGCCAAAGCGATCCCACCGTTGGTCTTTCTAGCTGCCCAAATGGGTGAAAAACAGTTTCTAGGTACTTCCACAGGACTAGTTTTCTTTGGAACCCGAAGCTCTGCAGGTAAGTTCCTCAGTATACTCAGTATCCCGGTAAGGGGAGTGGGGCCAGAAAATCAGCCTGGCTGTGTGTTAGCACAGGGTCTGATGACAGCTTGCATAAGGGTCAGAGATGACTGTGATTAGGGGCGCAAGAGCTGTGAGTTAAGTGACATGTCAACAGCAAACCTTGAAAGCAGTCTGAATTTCACTACTATTTATGGCCGGAAGTGATGGCATGCCTGACTCAATCAACATTTACTGAGTACCTACTATGGACAGACTTGTACCAGGCACTGTGTGCCATTTCCCATGTCTCTATTTGAAGTTATGCATGCAGAATTCTGCCATATTCATAGGGGAAAAGCTTATCAGACAGCCAAGAGAATGCAATTAAAAAAAGAAGCTTGTTGGCTTGCCGTTGGCCTGCTCTCCTCACCTGGGGTGTAAAAGTAAAGATTTGGTTCCTAATCACATATAGTTTAGAGGTTCCAAGGACGCCAATATGTCGATACGGTCGCCCACTCAAATTCATATTCTTATTCCGTCCTGTTTGAAGAGTAAAAGAGAAATCGGAGTTAGAGGAAATACAGTAACAAGGGTAAGACTGAGCTCATTTCTAGATTAGACAACCTACTTTGGGGCTTGGTTCTTCTACTGCCATCATCCTTTAAAATGGCACAAAGCTGAATATAAAAACAAATCTTGCCCCCCTTCTTTTCATGAATGTACAGGAACAGTACCCAGTTGGAACTGCATGGAATAAAACTACTAAAAGGATTACGGAACATTTACTTTTGATTTATTTAGTATTGAGCCATCATAGTAAACAAAGTCAGATTCTAGGAAAAGTAGAGAGAGGCCGGGCGTGGTGGCTCACACCTGTAATCCCAGCACTTTGGGAAGCCAAGGCAGGTAGATCACAAGGTCAAGAGATTGAGACAGTCCTGGCCAACATGGTGAAACCCCATCTCTACTAAAAATACAAAAAAATGAGCTGGACGTGGTGGTGCACGCCTGTAATTCCAGCTACTCGGGAGGCTGAGGCAGGAGAATCACTTGAACCCAGGAGGCAGACGTTGGAGTGAGCTGAGATCATGCCACTGCACTCTAACCTGGTGACAGAGTGAGACTCCATCTCAAAAAAATAAATAAAAGAAAAAGCATAGAGAACCTCCTCCCATTTTAATGGGTAAATGAGCATTTTCTGATACTAAAGAGAAGCATCATCAAGACACAAATGACTTTACCAATTGTGAATTTTCCAAGGTGGCTCCTTTCTTTACAACAGATCCAGCGAATGCTATGGCCACCTGTGCCGGCACCCATTGAACGGGTGTGGGAAGAACGTGCTGGTTCGCCCGTTCCTCTTCACACCGAAGCATGGAACCGCCTGCTTTAGTGTTCTGTCCAACTCCTTAGAACTTACGTATATCACAGTTTCCCTCAGACCCCAAATCTAGAACCAAGATGCCCCCAAGCCAAAAATGCCCTGGTAGTTTCCAAAAACCTACCAAGCTTGGCATATATGTGACTAAGAATCCGGCCTGGCTGGACTTGAATTGGATGAATGTCCGCGATACTCTGGACGTTCACCCCATGTTTTCTCAACAAGTCCTTAATGTGATTGTTTTCTGCCAAAACAGTAACTGTGAACAAGAACACAGAATGAGTGGTAGCTCATGACTCTTGTCTCTTATGGACACACGTTCCTTACTGCCCTCTTTCGCCTGGTGACATACACATTAGCATGCTCTTCCATGCCATGATGGGCTTTGGAAATGACAGCATTTGTCCTGCTGCTCCTCCCCGTTCTGTCCTTGCCACCCCTCAACATCCCCGAGGCCCATTTATCAAGTGCCTTCAATGTGCAAGACAGTCTGATAAGAGACTCCTAGAAATTATCCTCAGTAAGTCCCAAGCCAAGTCACCCAGTCTCATGTAATGTCTTGCCTCTCTCTGGGTCTGCATCTGTTCTAAACCTGCCTAGTGTCCCTTTTTGTGCAGGGTCAAGAGTGGAAACAGCTCTGCTTGGAGGATGCCAGAAGCCTGTGCCCCTGCTCCCAAAGGACGGGGAAAAGAAGAGTAAGATGGGGTACCTGCTGGCAGGGGAAGCTCTGATTGAGGGAGCGAGAAGGAAGAGACATCACTCTAGAGAAAGAAAGTGGGCCTGAGAGTGGGTATGATGGTGGTAATGGAACAGCCTGGCCCATTCAGAACCCCTGCGCAGGGCCCTACTGGTGGGAAAAAATCACCCCAGAGCTGGCCTGGGCCCCATCTCTGGTGGGAGAGGCTGGGCACCTGGCTGTCCAGCAGGCAGGGAGCTCATAGTACCTGGGACCTGGGGGACCATGGAGGAGGGAGGCTGTCACTGGGGACCCCCCAGGATTGGCTAACGCTGCAAATGCTGTACTAGTATTGCTAGCCTTCCTCAGAAGGGACAGTGCTTTGGCAAAGGGAAGGAGTCCAGGGATGGGACTGGAAAAGGGGAGCATGGCCACAGGGAGAGGTTGGTGCCATGTCCAGCTGCGGTGAGGGCTCGAGAGGCTCAGGGTGGTGCAGGATTGGCTACCGGTAAGTACAATCACTGTACCCACAGGCTGGCAGGGTGGAATGTACAATACATATACATGTAGTTGAGAGCCGAGTGCCACCTCCTTCTATTTACATGGCACTTGATGCCTTTTCAAGTATTTTCATAGCCATTATCTCATCCTACCTTCACAACAAGGCTCGAGGGAAGCCTTGCATTTGCAACTGGCCAGTGACAGCTGCACGTGGACCGAAACCTCATCTCCCAGGCCCTCAGCAAATGGGAGCATCAGCCATGCAGGGCTGGCTGGGTGGCTTCCCTGAACACCTGTCTCTTCTAAAGCTTCCAATGACATGTGAGACTCCACACTGATCAAAACCCCAGCAGCCACTCTCTGTAGGAGTAACTCCTTTAGAGCAGTGGTTTTGGGGGAGGCCTGGGAGCCTCATGATCTGTGCAGCTGGATGTGGCTAAGGTTCTAACACTGCACTTCCCCTACTCTATGCCTGACCTTCTGGGAATTTCTACGCTGTTCTGTTACACTAAACAAATGCTGGTGAACACCCATCAAAGTGCCCCAGACTGCAGTTAGAAAAACGGTCTTGTCGATTCAAGGGACTAATTAGCAGGCCGTGTGCTGGCTTAGCGCAGGGACAATGGAGTCCAGCTGGATCAGTCCACCTGGAAGTCAGGCACGGGTTCACACCTACAGCTGTCAGCTGTGCCTCCTTGAGGGCGGTGAACTTCTAAGCCTCGTATATAACGTGGAGATGATGATCATCCTCACAAACTTTACCTAATCAGAATGTTGTGACAGGTGTATCTCATGGCTCTACTGACTGGGTGATATCAGCTCATCTCACCACAGCATGAGCCTCTGAAGCAAAATGAGCCAGTGGCCACAGAGAAATGCTTGTCATTTAGTTCAATCACTGTTTTCAACGTATGGGTGCGTATGTGCCAATCAACATAGAAATTGCAAGTATGATATGAGCCTTGTCATTAAGAAATGTACAGTTTCATTTAGGGGCAATAAGGTGTACATACAACGTGCTATGACATTAGAACTCCAGCCAGTGGAGATCAAACACAGGAGTAAGGACAGCCCGAAATGTGTAAGGGATAAATCTGTGTGTGTTCTTTGTTCTTTGTACTCTCGTGGCAACATGGCTAGTGAGTACTCTTCCTGCAGTCCAGGAAGTAAAAAAATTGTGTTGCTGAAAGATCCTTTGTCTCAGTGCTAATTTTTCTTTGTGGCACCAAGCATCTACTTCCAACATCTATTTCCAACAGATGGTGTGTTCTATGGGGCACACGGAATGTTACCGGACTGCCAGGAGGTCCTCCCTAAGAGGGAAGGTAGCAAGAGGAACAGCTGCACCCGGGTGCACACCATACACCAGGCACTACACCAAGCACTTTCCCCACTGCAATCTCAGTCCATTTTAGGAAGCCCCAGTGAGGGAGCTCAAGTCTTGATGACCCTGAGGCACAGAAGGGTGAAATCACTTGCTAGGCGGATGGCAGCAGTAGCCCCGGCCGGTGTCCCACCTCTCCAGGAGAAAGGTTGGCTGGAGAGGAGGGGGAGGAAAGGTGGATACAGGTGAAAGGCAGAAAAACATCAGGACTCCAAGAGAGGAATGAATGAACCTCAGTTGGCTTCTGTGTTTTCACAGGCTTAGGCTCTATTTTTCAAAGAATAATGATTATGAAAAACGATGCACAACGAATCACTTGTGCCCCACTTGCAATCAAGGTTTATATTCAAGAAAACAATTGCTTTGTAGAAAGTCATTTTGTGGTTGGGGAGAATTCTGTTGCCTTTGGGAGCCACTGAGTTATATAAGGCATCTCACAAAATTGCTATATGCTAAAGCATAGGCCCGTACACACTTTTAAAAAATGAAATAAGAAACTAGGAAACACTCTGAATTAAAATAACATTGGTTTTACAAAGTTAAACATAAATAGTAAACACACTCACAAACCTTGTACCACAACATCAGGTTTGACTGAAGTGGAAAATCTTCTATTTAAGGGATCGATTTCACCCGTGGCAAGGAATCCCTATGAAAAAAGGAACATAAACGCTATGAAATATTAAGTAAAATTTCATCTTAAGACGAAGAGTGAAAATGAAATATTTTGAGGCTCAACATATTCAGTACTTTTTTCTTTATATTTTTCGAGTCAATCGCTTATTTTCTTTCAAACAGAGTAACATCATTCAAATCACCAGTGATAAACGTACTGCATTTTCACACCTAGCTCTCTGGGGCTTGTCAAATATGCCAACACCTTGTATGAGCAAAAAGAATGATAACCAATACTATCTGAGCTCTCAGTAATGTGCCAGGCATTGTGTTGAGTCACTGTATGTGGACTGTCACATTTATGCCTCATGACAGGTGGGTATTACTGTTGGGGCTCAGAAAAGAACACCCCCAAAATGAAGGCCTCAGCAGCAGCCTCAGAAGCAAAAACTTTCCTCTGACCTTCTCCTGCCTCCCTCGCTCAGTCCATTCTCCCGGAGGCACCCTGGAAACTAGAATCCCTCTTCCCAAAGGTGGGACATAGAAACCAGAATCCCTTTTCCCCAAAGCCAGCCAAAAAACCTAAAAATATTCTCTGTCAAAACTAGCCATAAAAAATTCCCTGACCTACCTTGTTTGGCTGTAGGTCATAAGGGTCCCACACCCAGCAGGAAGGAGTGCTGCACAGAGAGGCCAAGAAGTATCTAGACAGAAAGGCCTCGCTAGGTTTCCCCATTCAGTCCATTAGTATTAAATCAGGCCCTTTTTGGGTAATCACATTTATACACAGCTATCCATACTTTGTTGAAACATGTGTAAAAATGGACAATTTCCCCTAGATCTTGGGGTCTTCATTCTGAAGGCTCCCCCGTATACACGTTAAGTACATCTGCATGCACTTTTTTCTTATAAATCAATCTGCCTCATGTCAGTGATTTTTCATCAAACCTTTAGGGGCATGCCTTGGACCCTACACTACCACCATCACCACTGTACAGGCAGGAAAACCAAGGTAATGACTCAAGGGAAGTGGGAGAGTGGGAAGTTGGCCCCGCCACCTCCACTCCCTTGTAAAGTATTCTCTTTGAATATGGACCTCCTTTCACTTTCTACAAATGATCCTAGCCCCGAGAGGGAGGATCAAGGTGTTCTGGGAGTTCTGAGAAGAAATGGGCCTAGTACTGGGCCCAGAGAAAGCCTTTGTATCAGAGAGTGGAAGGCAGGGAAGGGGGGTTACTCGTTTCCCATCTCATTGATACAGAAATCAGAGCTGGAAGGTATCGCAGAGATGATCAAGTCCAACCTTTTCACTTTACAGATGAGGAAACCGATGCCCAGAGAGGTTAGAAACCTGCACAGAGTCAGAGAACTACTGAGAGACAGGGCTGGCTTTCAAAGGAGATATATACGTTTTCCCTACTAATAAACACAGGAGTGGAAGACACAGCCCCTACTCCAAGGACATGACCAGGACCCTGGGGAGTCTAGAGCTACCCATGAAACAACTGCTCCAGCTCGGTTGCTAGAGTTCCAGAGGGCTGCTTCCACAGTGGTATCTTTATCCTGGGCTTCGACACTCTGGGAACCTGGTGACATGCTGACCCACCAGCCTTTCGGCCTTTTCTAGAGCCCGGCAGCCCCTTGACCCTTCCCTGGGCTCCTTCCCCTCCCTACTTCTCCTCGCACTCAGCTGAGCAGGACCCTCTCAGGAAGGACATCTGATAAGGTAACTCACACTGAGGACTGGGGCATCCATTCGGAGGCAACTCCAGAGTATTTGCATATTAAAACAAAAGTCTGGGGACAAGTCAATGTAGAACAAAAAGAATGGCGTCCGGAGGCAGTTGTCTGCAGAAGGAAGCGTGCTGTGGGTTGTCTGAGGAGATACCTGACACAAAATCCACCAGAGAAAATCTGGCCTGCCGTCTCTTTCTGTAGAGAGATCTGTGGTTCTCGCACTTCCTGCACCTAGGACTGGGGAAGGGGCAGCTGGGGCCAATCTAGTCATTTCCCAAATCTCGTATCTTCTAGAATCAGATGTGCTAATAATCCTGGCCAAGAAGCTTCCAGCTCCTCTGACCATCCATCACCTGAAACAGGTTCCAACCACAGAGGAGGAATGCTGGCAGGGGCAATGGGGAGGGCTGGGCCTGCCTGGACCTGAGCTGGTTTCGTGGAAACAAGGACACACAAGGCCAGGAGTTGAACCCCGGAGCCAACAAGGTCCGGTTGACCTTAAACGCATGAAGATGCAAAAGACATCTGCACACACCCCTGGCAGAGAGTCCCTGTGCCCTTCCTGGGTTCCCTGCACCTCCAATCACATGGTTTCCAGTCTGTGAGGCCACCAAGCCCCCTACCTCTGCCAGCAGTGAGCTGAGGATGTACAAGGATTGGCCCCACAGATGAGGCACCTTCCCCATAGGAACTCGGTCCACCGTGTGAGGGTTCTTGTACTCTTCATCTACCTGGAAAAAAGAGACAAATCCAAAGTCAGAAACTCAGAGGATAAAATGTCCAGGATACCTGACCCTGGGGAGTGTGCTGAGGATTTACGGAATGGTATTCATCCTCCAGGCTGATTCCATGCAGGTGCCAGGATACTGGGGCGCAAGCTACTTCCTCGGGGCTGCAAGGCTATATATAAAGCAGTGGAGGTGGAAGTCAAATCGTGGCCTGGTTCTGGACAAGTGCCCTTCCTATAGGCAAACGCAAGGTCATCAGCACCGGATACCTGGCCTGCCTTCTTTGTGGCACAGCTCTGGCCATGAGAACGCTCATAGCTCATGCTCACATTTGGCTGCATTATGGGTGAAATGATGGAAAACAGCCTCCAGCTGTGGCGGTGCATCGCTGGAAGCCATCCCTAGGGGTTTATAAACTGTGCGCCTAACGCAAGAGAACTGCCAGAAGGTGGCACTATTTACTGTGGAAAAACACTTGCACTACTAGCCTGCAACGGCTCCTTCAGGGCCTCAAAAAACTCAATCCACTGGGGGCTTCCGTCTCAGCAAAATCAACTTTGGTGCTCTTTCTGGAGGACAGAGCTGGCTGCACATTGTAAGCTAGTCCGCAACTTTCTTTCTTCTAAACTCCATGCTGGGCTTTGCCATTTTAGCCATCACATCATTGGTTGGGGGTAATAGTGACTGCTTTTTTCCTCCAGAAAACATAAGTCAACCAAAGGAAACAGGAAACATCTTTCTCCCAAGGGGAACATCACACCACAGGGGAGTCGTTTTCTGCTTGTGGATTAATCAGTGATGTTATTAATATTTTAGTAAAATTGCAGCAAACCATCTTGCCATCTATGTACCTATGCAACAATCCTGCATGATCTGCACAAGTACCCCAGAACCTAAAGTACAATTTTTAAAAAAAGTTTAAAAACTTTTAAACTTTTAAAAAAAGGTTTAAAAACTAAAATTAATAAACTAAAAACGTTTTTTAAAAAAAGAAAGACTTAAGTGCATGAACTGAATTAAATGTCATTATTAATCAAATAATCCAATAGGACAATAATGTGGAAGATTCTCCAAAATGTCTTAATCTTTGGGTAGTAGAATTAGAGATAATGTTTTATTCTTTCTACAGAATCCTAGATGTTTTGTAGCGTACAGAATTACTTGTATGATAATCAGGTAGTATGTGAAAACTATTTGAAATATAAGTCGTGTTAAGAAAGACTGCTAGGTTGGCATGGTGGCTCATGCCTGTAATCCCAGCACTTTGGGAAGCCGAGGTGGGTGGATCACCTGAGGCTAGGAGTTTAAGACCAGCCCGGCCAACATGGCGAAATCCTGACTCAACTAAAAATACAAAAATCAGTTGGGCATGGTGGCAAATGCCTGTAGTCCCAGCTACTCAGGAGGCTGAGGCAGGAGAATCACTTGAACCCAGGAGACGGAGGTTGCAGTGAGCCAAGGTTGTACCACTGCACTCCAGCCTGGGTGACAGAGGGAGACTCTGTCTCAAAAACAAAAGCAATAACTGCAAAGATCTAGAATGAGAAATATTCAATGCAAAGAACAGAGAGCAGACAAGGTATCCAGGTCACAAGACAGACTGGCTTTGCACTTTTCCTACCCACAAGCCAGCTCCTGCCCCGCATGGAGGCGTCCCTCTCCGCCTCTCTGCACACTGGTCCTTCCGAACTGCCCACAGGTCCTCAAAGGTGCCATGCCTTTGCTGCCGCCTCTGCTGTGGCTGCCCTCCATCTCACAGGCCAGCTCCTCTGGCCCCCGCTAACCTGCAAGCTCATGGGGACAGAGCTGGTGCTGTAGCCACCTTTGTGCCCCAGTAGCTAGCCTGGTGCCTGCCACGGAGCGGGTGCTCAATCCATGTTTGCAGGCAGTTTCACTGGTCTCCAGTTGTCCACGGAGGGCCTCATGCAGGGCGGTGCTCTGTGCAAGCACGTCCGGCTGAGGAAATGAGTGGGGCTGACATCCAAGCTGCATGCCACCCTGGCCCGGGGCTGCTGCCACTCTGATGAGCCCCTTTATCTAATTTGCACACAGGTGCCACATGGGCCTGTGGTAGCCCTGTGTGCAGAAATCCTACCTGGCGGTCTCTACATGTTATTGATGTGATTGAGGAACCCTCCCAGCTGTCATCTGGAAGCAGCCAACACAAAATGCAATCAGTGTCAAAGAGTGTGCAAAACTGGTGCCCAGCACACCTGCATAAACACACTAAGGACATTGTAATGACAACCAGAAACCCGAAGGGCAGTGTGGAGTTTAGAAGAGAGAAAGCCGTACAGTAATTTTTTACAATGTATAGTTAGCACTGCTCATCAGAAAGAAAGAAAAGGGTAGCTCATAACATCTAGCATTTACCACAGTCAGTAAAACGTGCCCTCTAGTTTGCATAGCTCTTCTCTACCATAGAATAAGTAAAATACTCCTGAAGGCATTTATTTTCCCTTGTTCTGCTTCCAGGTTCCAAATGACCTATCATTACCAATTCTGTTTTGCCGAATGCCTCAGTACTGGTAAAGGAGCAACCTGAAGGGGGATATGAACATGTAGCTGCTAGGTCCCCCAGCCTCCACTGCCAGCCCCGCCCCAACCCACACACTGCAGCACGTGTACTAAAAAGAATGCATTCATTTGCAGGGAATCTAGATTGAGGACACTTACAGGGAATAGCCCCAGCAGGCTCCCTGGACTGATCTCCAGAGTGAGGGAAGACAGTTCCTGTCCAAAGTCTGGCCCTTAACCCTGGAACAAAATCAGTTCTGAGAGAGCTCAGATGATGTGGGCTGTCGGTTCATGATGGGATGAGGGGCCATCAACATCCTGGAGCTCAGGGCTAAAGGTCCAGGCTGGTGGGACTTGTGAGCCCACCTGGAGCAAGTGGCCACCTCAAGTGGCCCAGTGAACCAGATGGGATGATATAAATGCAAAAAACTGAATACTTCTGGCAATGGCACATTCTACTCACGGAAACTCTTTCCTTTGATTTTCTAATTGGTTTAACTGGTTCAATGATCTAACACATAATAGTTCCTTTTAGATGAAAATAATGCCCAAAGTGATACATGGTAGTACCTTTTTTGCTTTAAGGATCAAGTATCAGACTCCTTTAAAATTTATTTTCTATGGAAAAGTAAAGAAGTCCATCATATCACTGCTTTCAGAAGCCTAGTGAGAGCATCCACTGTAGATACTTCCATTACCCAGAAATGTACCACCCATTAGGAGGCAGCATGGGGTGGCAGCAAGGCCGTGAACCTGGGTTCTGGCCCCAGGGTGGAGCCCAGTGCTGTGTGAGCTCTGACAGGTTCCACAGCCTCTCTGAACTGAGGCAGACACTTTAAAAGGTCCTGCCAGTCCTACGGCCATGTGTGTGTGGGCCTGATTTAACCACAGAACACCTAAACCCAAGTCACTGTATGCCAGGCCTCTGCTGGCTTATGACCTCTTCCAGGCCCTGGTGATTTGAGGGAAGACACAGCCAGCCCTCTGAAGGCCTTTTTATCCCACAAACACAATAATCAAGCTCTGAGGCACCAGGAGCATCCGAGGGACAGCCTGGAATCAAGAACTCTTCTCTTTCAATCATGAGATATTGACAGAGAAATCTTCCTGCCAAGATAATAGGTCCATCATGACCCAATTTAGAAAATTTGAAAGAATAAAACTATGTTTGGGCCTTTTCTTGGAACTGGACTGTTTTTCTCTCCCAGATGTAGAATGGCTTCTAACTGATTACTCAAACTCTAGCTTGCAAACTGCTTGAATCAAAGGAAGAAATTCTCAATACTCCTGTACATCTGGCATATCTGTGGAAGTGTGTAAAAACACGGTGCACAAGAGAGGTTTATGTTCTTTAGAGAGCCTGTGTCAGGGTTGCGGGAGGGACAAGTATCCTTTGAAGGTCTTCAACTGCTGCCTCCCCATGATACCCATGGTCAAGCATGTTCCACATATTTTTCCAAAGCCATGTTTCCTTGGGATAGACAGGAACAATACCTAGGGTTTTTGTTTTTGTTTTTTTTTTCCCCAAAGCCATGATTCCTTGAGATAGACAAGAACACTACCTAGGGTTTTCTAGTTTTTTTTGTTTTTTTTTTTTTGTTTTTTTAGATGGAGTCTTGCTCTGTAGCCCAGGCTGGAGTGCAGTGGCATGATCTCAGCTCACTGCAACCTCCACCTCCTGGGATCGAGCGATTCTCTTGCTTCAGCCTCCTCAGTAGCTGGGACTACAGGCATGTTCCACCATGCCCGGTTAATTTTTTTTTTTTTTTTAAGTAGAGATGGGAGATGGGGTTTCACCATGTTGGCCAGGCTAGTCTCAAACTGCTGACCTCAAATAATCCACCTGCCTTAGCCTCCCGAAGTGCTGGGATTATAGGCATGAGCCACCACGCCCAGCCTACCTAAGGCTTTTGAAACCACGTTTGGAGAAAAGGTGTTCATTAGATCAAAAAGGGGGATAAAGAATACCAACAGACCAAGCAACAGGTCACTTAGTTCTAGATAAGCGGTGCAAAGGGCCCTCTGCCACTGGGTTACCTTGTTAGGCGGGACAGCGTAGAGTTCTGGCACCAGGTGGATCCCATTCTTGCCTCTGATGAGTATTCCCTCTAGGGCCTCTCGGTACTCTTGGACCTGGAAAACAGTCCCATCATCCATGGCAGGGAGGAGGTCTGGTCATGAATGCTCTAACAGCGGTCAACATAGACAAAAAACTCTCATGGCAACAGATTAGAATTCGGATACAGGGCACAAATACCCTCAGCTCCAGGAGTGCAGGAGGCACACTTACGGTGTTAGGAGGAGCTAAACACGATCAGCTGTTCCTCCCAGGAGTGTGTCTAAGCTCAGCCCCACCTGTCATGCTTCCAGAAAAGGGACAGAGCTCCCATCATGCAGTAGCTGTTTCTTCCTCAAAATTCCTCCAGTAGTCACATCTATACCATGTATCAGATGTCTTTCCCGTGCTGTCTTTAACTCATCATGTAATTATTTCACTCTTAACCCATCACGTATTTAAAATTTTGTCTTAGCGACCGGATTATAAACTTCTTGTGGGGGAAGCAGTATCTTAAGCAGTGTACCCCATTTCTACCTCTTGGGAAGTTTTCCACTTAAGAGGCATTCGTTACTATTCAGCCATGACAAAAGAATAACATTCTGTCATTTGCAGTAACGTGGATGGAACTGGAGGTCATTGAGTTAATTTCACTTAACATTGTGTTAATTTCACTTATTTCACTAAGCCAGGCACAGAAAGATGCCGCATGTTCTCACTCATGTGTGGGAGCTAAAAAAGTTGACCCCATATTAAAAATGTCATTGGGCAACAAGTGGGAGAGACAGCACAGGTATAGGACAGTAGATTACATGAGGCTTAAACAAGATGCTAAGCATAGTCATTTTCCTCCCCTGGGTGTTCTTTCCCCCCATCATTGCTAAGCCTGTTCACAGTGGAAATTCTAAGTCAATTCTTTTGAGATCTTTCACTTCTGGGATAAAATGACAGAAAATTTAAGATAGTCACTGAAGCCTAAGAGAAAGCATCAACAGTGGGGGAATATTAACATTTCCAGCTGACTGCTGGTTCTGAAGCCCCCAGCATTCCTGAGCAGAACTTTCAAGAGCTAAAATGGATCTCTGATTGATCATCCCCACCCCCACCAAACATGTGATCAAAACCAGTTGAAAAAAATGGCAAAGCATCTATGATGTCAGTCATTCATGTAAGTTGCACAAGGACAGGTTGGTTCTCCTCAGTGAAGTAGGCTCAGGGCTTAGCACGGAGCATGGTACCAAGCAGAAGCTAAAGAGATAGGTCTTGAACAAATGAGTGTTGCTTATGTCTACTGTGCAAGTACTATGCACTAGGCACAGGGATTATACCCGTGAACTGGAGAGAGATGGCCTCTACCAGGGTCCTTATGGAGCATAGGGGCACCTGCCCCAGCTTTAAAGGTCAGAGAAGGCTTTCCAAAAGAAAATACACTCACATTGAACCAAGGGAAGGGGGAGGGACAACTGGGTTAAAAAAGAATGTCCTAGGCCTTTGACAGGAGGGCACACGGCCTGTTTAAAGGACTGAAAGGATTTCAGTGTGCTTGGATCACAGAACTCAAGAAAAGAAAGCAGCACTAAGGAATGAGGCTAAAGGGGTGAAAACAGGGATCAGATCATATGGAACCCCACAAAATGCATGAAGTGCTTGCACTTCATCCCAAAAGCAACCAGAAAGCCATTCATAGCTTTCAAGTAAGGCAGTAGTATAACCTAATTTGCCTTTCAATAAGATCACTCTGGCGTGGGTGAGAAGAATGGAAACAGCAGGGAGCCAGGCCAGAGGTTGTGATTCAAGTTAGAAGGCTGCTACACAAAGTAAGATGTTATCGAAGAGCTCCCCGAACTAGGGCTAAAGACAGCAAAACCACTGGCTGACCTGGAAAGAACAACCGCAACAATAAAACCTGTCTATGATAGACTGTTCTTGCTGGACCCCAGTGAACCACGCCTCCTAGGACTCATGCCTTTGTCTAGTCCCCTCCCGCTTGAATATGGGATGGCCCTTGAACCAACAGAATGTGATGAAAGTGACATTTTGTCACTTCTGGGCCTAACACTTAAGGAAGCTTGGCAGCTTCTGCTTTTGTGTTCTGGGGAGAAAACAACCAACATGTAAAACTAATGGCCCAGGGACTATAATACTGTGAGAAGTCCAAGCTAGCCACGTGGAGGAGAACCATGGCCCCAGCCAACAGCACAGCTGAGTTCCCAGTGTCAGCTGCTAGCCAGCACCAACTGGCCATGTGAGTGAGGCTATCTTGGAAACAGATTCTCTACTTCCATGGAACCATCCCAGCTGACAGCAGGTAAAGCAGAGACAATCTGTCCCTGCTGGGCTCTGCCCAAATTGCAGAATCATGAGCAAATAAATAAAATACCTGTTAAATCACTCAGTTATGGGAAAGTTTGCTAAGTGGGAACAGATAAACTGAAACAGTGACCTAAATTCTTGTATTACTCTATGTTCTAATAATAATCGTACACCAGTGGAATGAAAATAATTATCCACATAACACCCAGCATTGTCTCACCTGAACAGCATCACCATTGAAGACTCCATCTATTATAAAATATGTCCAGAACACAGGCCACTCACATTCAATGTTTTCAAAGAGCTTGAGTTCAGCAGGGTCATAATGCAGTCGATTAGGGTCCTAGAATCAAATAAGTCAAACTTTTTAAAGGTGAAGTCAGAGTACATACGTAACACCCTGTGCCTCACAGGGTTTCCCATGCTTGTCTGATTTTTATAGCTTTGAGGCTGGCATGAGTAGAATTTTACTATAATGAGGAGATGCTGTTTTTGGCAGTTTTCCATGGTAACATTTCAGAAAGTAAGTCAGAAACATACACAAGACTCCTTGGTAGTTTATTATACTAAAGCTTCCTATATCTCTAACAAAGAAATAGCAAGATGTTTACCACCAAGTTTGGCAGATGATCTGATTTATATCATTATATTAGTCACTGTGGCAAAGAAACCCAAGGAGGAGACCACAGTTGGTCTTTAAGAAAAATGTGTGAGCCACAGAATCAGTTGTCCTTGTCTACAAGCTGGTTTTATTTATTTTTAAAATTTTAAAGGAATTTTTATTTTTTTGAGACAAGGTCTCAACTCTGTCACCCAGGCTGGAGTGCAATGGTGTGATCTCTGCTCATTGTAGCCTTGACTTTCTGGGCTCAAGTGATCCTCCCACCTCAGCCTCCCAAGTTGCTGGGACCACAGGTACATGCCATCATGCCTGGCTAATTTTATTTTTTTGTAGAGACAAGATCTCACTATGTTGCCCAGACTGGTCTCAAACTCCTGGGCTCAAGCGATCCTCCCTCCTCAGCCTCCCCAAACAGGCCACTGTACCTGGCCTACAAGCTGGTTTTAAATGACCAGCTCACTGTCGCTACTGAAGACACTATTCTACTGCCTGGCTCCAGGCTTACTGACTCCAAAATTAACACTTCCCTTTCCAATATTCCAACATATAATCAATAGAGGGAGAAGAAGACAGTGGCAACTTAGAGATAAAACAGTTAAGGAAGCATAAGAAACAATTTTAAATACAACCTCTCTTGGAGTTTTATAACCATCTCGAAGGAAGCGACAGCATCCATAACGCCCCTAATAAGAGAAAGTACATTTTGAGCTCAGAGGAATTTCTTTGCCTTTTTAATTCAAGTCAGCCCTGCACCCTCTTTCCCATGAATCTTTTAGTAATGAATTTTATACCTAGTGTTCTTTGCTGTCAGTATAGTTATTAATATATTTAAGTAATAAGCAAAATCAATTCTGGTTTCATCAGTACTTGGAAGGGAATGCCAAAACTTTCCATTGGAGTATCAGGGCTGCAAGAGTAATTACCAGAGTTCAGTAAATGACCATGCCTTCATTCTGATTTACCTATTACACAGAGACCTAAAAGGACCCTCACTATTTAGAAAAGCCACCAAGGCAGATACTTGGATTGGTTTGCTCCTACTTGCAAGACTGGAAAGCTAAAAGGACATTCTCCAGACTCCTGGAAGTTAGGCTTCGGCTGCAGCGGAGGTTCTGCAGGTCAGATGCACCCCTACAAGGGTTAGCAGAAGGTCGGGGGGTGGGGTTCCTGCACTTAGGACTGTCGCTGCTGGTTTTGGGCTGCAGGCTCCAGGGTGCTGCCCCAGCTTCCTGGATGTTAAGAAAGGAGGGCAGGGGCAGCACTCTCTTAATTTGACCCCCTAATCCATAGATCGCAGCTTTGGGTGTCCATTCTCCAGTCTGTAAGTGTGTGGAGGCTGCTACAGCAGATGTGGCTCTTGTGAGGGTCGTGGAGGCAATCACGCCCCCAGCCCTAGTGGCTAGCACTGCACTTTCCAAGAGAGTCATCCCAGGAGGCTCAGCCTAGAACCCGCTCTTCTTGTAAACACTTCATTCCCTGCATTCATTCCCTTCCTACTTCAACTACCTAAAGGGGTTCCCTTTTTCCCACTGAACCCTGAGACAGCTGCTTTTTTATTTTTATTTATTTATTTATTTATTTTTGAGAGTCTTACTCTGATGCTCAGGCTGGACTGTAGTGGCGCGATCTTGGCTCACTGCAACCTCCACCTCCCGGGTTCAAGCGATTCTCCTGCCTCAGACTCCCAGGTAGCTGGGATTACAGGTGTATGCCACCATGCCTGGCTAATTTTTGTATTTTTAGTAGAGACGGGGTTACACCATGTTGGCCACGCTGGTCTTGAACTCCTGACCTCAGGTGATCCGCCCGCCTCGGCCTCCCAAAGTGCTAAGATTATGGGCGTGAGCCACTGTGCCCAGCCAACAGCTGCTTTCTTTTGGGAATGTGATTGGAGACATAGGGACTCCAAGGGACAGAAATATTTTTCATGGAACCTAAGTAGGACAATCAACATGCAGATTTCAGCTTAAGGAAACTTATATTCTTTGATAATTTTACTGACAGTTTTAACTGGATAGAGTATTTAATAATATTCTCAGTTTAGTGTATCATGGTTACTGCATTTCACCTCAAAATAGGGATTTTTTTTAACCTGAAAGTAACTTTGGGATTGTCAAGCCCACTGAAATTGTGTGTAAAGTTTGAGGATATTGGGACACACGCACTTTTTTTTTTCCGGCAGTGACTCTATATACTGTCTGTGACCTCTAAAGGGTTAAGTAGCTCTGCCTTAGAAGTATGGTACTGGTATAAACTGTGGTTCACAGGTACCTGCTGGGTGCAAGTTCTGCTACTCAAGGAGAAAACCAAGTCACTAAATCACTTGGAGGCTTTGTTTTCTTGCCTGTAGAC
Source organism: Cheracebus regulus (assembly GCA_963574635.1). Lineage (NCBI taxonomy): Eukaryota > Metazoa > Chordata > Mammalia > Primates > Pitheciidae > Cheracebus > Cheracebus regulus. The sequence goes on from CAUYQU010100133.1 coordinate 26,732, forward strand.
TCAGCTCTGAACACTTTATGAGTCAGCTTAGATCAATCAAGCCATTAACCTCATGGGGAACTGAGGCATGGGTGAGCTGCTCCATGCCATCATGGGAAAGTGCATATCACACAGGACAGAAGGGCACCAGTGTGACTAATGCTTACCTGGAGCTTAGAAATAATTTCATTTTTGGTCACATTCACAAGGTTTACATCTTCTACTGCAAAGGCCGGAAAGGAAATAATGGAAAGAAGTCCAGCATCAATCTCTTTAGATGTTGATGCTCTTGGCAGCATGGAGAACAGAATAGACTGAATGAAAAACAAAGAGGTGGTTTAACCTGGAGATGCACTAATAGGCGCAGCATCTAGGGACCATGAGTTTAGCCCCAAGGGAACATTCAAATACGGTTGCTGATTTTGAGTACAGCTTTGTCTTACCAACATGGCCCCTGCTAGCCAACCCTGTATACCCAGAGCAATGATTCCTATTCCTCAGGGATTGGGTAGAGCACGGTACTACCTGGAACCCACACTGAGAACTACTTGTCTCCCTTCCTTTTTTTTTTTTTTTTTTTGAGACAGAGTCTTGCTCTGTCACTAGGCTGGAGTACAGTGGCGCAATCTTGGCTCACTGCAACCTCCACCTCCTGGGTTCAAGTGATTCCCTTGCCTTAGCCTCCCGAGCAGCTGGGACTATAGGCGCATGCCACCATGCCTGGCTAATTTTTTGTATTTTAGTAGAGACAGGGTTTTACCATGTTGTCCAGGTTGGTCTCGATCTCCTGACCTCGCGGTCTGCCTACCTTGGCCTCCCAAAGTGCTGGGATTACAGGCGTGAGCCAACGCAACCAGCCTGACTCCCTTCTTTCCATGCCCTGTTGACTTTGCCAGAACCCCTAGGGGAGGAACTATAGGGCCACCTGTGTCAGTAGGCTAAGGTGTCTAGTTATGAAGACAGAGACCAAAAAAGAACACATACACAGGGCCAGCTTAAAGAAATGTCTGGCTTCTGTGGAATATGAACAATTGGACTGGGTGACCCAGAAACCACTTAAAGGAGGAGACAAATCCAGAAGATCTCATGAACACTCAGACAAAATGGTAACCCACAGAATTAGTTTAGTTCTAGAATCTTTCTAGGGTTACTTAGAGGCACTATAATATGGCCTCAATGATAAGATGGCTAGATTAGGCACTGCAAACTTGAACAGCAGTTGAAATTACCAGCATAAGTTTGGGAAAGGAAGGAGTTAATGCAGAGATCTAACATGTACAGACATGAGGCTAGACCCCTGCAAACATAAACTCATTGAATCTTTCATACGAAGAAGGACTTAGGTACCATCTCCAATTCACACCTGAGGACCCTGAGACTTTTGAGATAGAGATTCATGTCTAAGGCATGCAGCTAGTAAGTGACAGAACTAGGATTCTAACTCAGGCCCAGCTGGCTGCAAAGCTCACACATTTCCACTGGATTGCACATCTATTAAGATGCACACCACATCCAGGCACAGTGGCTCATGCCTGCAGCCCCAGAGCTTTGGGAGGCTGAGGTGGGAAGATTGCTTGAGGCCAGGAGTTGGAGACTAGCCTGGGCAACAAAGTGAGATTTTGTCTTTACAAAAAAATTAAAAAAAAATTAGCTGAGTGTGGGTGGCACATGCCTGTAGTCCTAGCTACTTGGGAAGCTGAGGTGGGAGGACTGCTTGAGCCCAGGAGTTTGAGGTTACAGGGAGCTATGACTGCACCACTGCACTCCAGCCTAGGTGATAGAGTAAGACCTCCTCTTAAAAAAAAAAAAAAAAACATATACACCAGCTTGGTTCCATTAGATTACACCCCAAGAAATACCAGGACTACTTAAAGGGGAAAAATTGAGTGAGCTGGAAGATAGAGTCAAGATGAGTGGAACCCTTCAGCTTCAGAATAAAGCTTTATTTTCTACAGCCAACCAAGCCTGGAGCCCTGTTCTGTAACTCACTCTTCCCTAGGGTTTCTCTGCCTGGAAACACAAACTTCTACCAAAAGCTCTCCATTCAAAAGTCTTTATGTATCTGACCCACTTCAGCCCTGGCAACGTACTTGGCACACAGTGGGCCCTCACTGAATAAGTTTGCTGAGGGTCTAGCATTGATGACTTGTACTCTGCTCAATACAATCCCCCAATCTGTATCAGATCACTCCTTCCTCTGATCTGTATTACACAGAGGTTCTATTCATTTCCCATCTCTCCTGTCTCATTTCTTCCCCACTACCTATTCCACCCATCCCCAACCCCCCACCCCCAAGTGAACTAGTGCTTGCTCGTCATTCACTTTGGGAGCACTGTGAAATAAGCCTGAAAGAAAACCACCTTTGTGCTCAAAACACAAAAAACAGACTTTGCCTCTAGCAAAAGAAGGCTGCTTGGTTCCATCTACACAGCATCATGGTGTCTTACATTTGCATAGTACTTTCTGGCTTACAAAGTGCTTAGATTAAGTTGACTGATTCTTACAACTACCTTGTGAGGCCAGAGGAGAGCGTCCCAGGATGCCCATTTTATAGGTGAGGAAACTAAAAAAGCTCAAAGAAGCAAAGTATCACCAAGCTAGAAAGGTGGGGAATCTGCACAAAGTATCACCAAGCTAGAAAGGTGGAGAATCTGCACTGGATTCCAGGCCTTCCATGCCAGAGCTCTCCTTCCCTACTCTCCAGAATGTAAGAGGCCATTACCTGGCAGTGCTCGACCTCATCCGGTAGGACATGAATCACTGACTTGCGTCCTCCATGGGCTCCAAAAAGGTCCAGTTCATCAATTGCCTCAAGAGCTGCCTGCAAACACAGGTATAAATAACGTTTTCTTTCTAATAAACATACACTCCAATATCTGGTGCTCCTTTTTCATTAAGAAATCTAGTATACATGTTTTTCCAAAGGTAATGAAACACATTTTAAAAATCCAGCTAGAATCCTATAGTCGTGTTCTAGTCTTTTGTGTGTGTGAGTGTGTGAGTGTGAGTGTGAGTGTGTGTGTGTGTGTGTGTGTGTGTGTGTGTGTGTGTGTGTGTGTGTAGAAACAGGGTTTCGCCATTTTGCTGAGGCTGGTCTTGAACTCCTGGGCTCAGGTTATCCTTCCCCTCGGCCTCCCAAAGTGCTGGGATTACAGGCATGAGCCACTGTGCCCCACCCTATTCTTATTTTCACTGGATCAGAGCTCTTCTGTACATTGCTGCTCATTACGGAAACAAGAAAGAGAAAACAGAAAAACATTTTCCAAAGTCAAGTTAGTGTTCTACCAAAAAATGAATTAACAAGTTCATAACATTGTGTGGGTGTGTGCACTGAATTCATGAGTCTTTTCTCTCACGTTTTATCTTCAAACATCTGAACTCTAGAAAGGTAATTCTGTTAGTAATAAGTATATTTTCTGTCTGTTTACCTCAACAGAGCATGTTTACTGTTGCTTTAAAAATTAGAGCCCTGGAGCCTCTACCCTGTCCAAAAAATATACTTCATTCTGGAGGAGGGAGGGAATGAGACACCCTATAAGTCTATGGCAAGAGAAGAAAAGTGGTAATGCACAGATTGAATCTGCCTATAGGTTTGTTTTGTTTGGCTTGAAGAGTATTTTACATGAGTTTGGATCGGAATACCTTTAGGGAAAGTTTCCCAGTGTCCCCAATACCTCCCCCACCCCCATCTTGCCATCTGGCTAGTTTCACTCTGCATCCATTACTTGCCTGACCTTGTAGACTTTTGAACTTGTGAGCCCAACCTACAAAGTGGTGATATTCTTCAGTCCTCTCTGTGACCCAGAAAAGAAGACCAGACATCATACATGCAGCTTATTTAGGAACAACAAGAGCTTAGACCCGTGGGTGATGGCAGCGGTTAACCAGGACAGAGCACTCTTACTTTCTGCCACATGCGGATTTCAGCACTGGAAACCTACCCTCTTTACCTAGAATTTCAGGTGGCTGGGGTACCGGTGCCACTTGAATTTCATATACTTGCTGTCGACTTTTGAAAACATATGCTAATCAGATTAAATCCAAACTCCTGATGAAGGGAACTGAATCAAAGCAGTAAAAACGTGCAGAAGGAAGAACAAGCAGGGCGACTGTTACCTTGGCCATTCCTACGGAGCTTGCATTCAACTCCGGGATGCCCTGATTAGTCTTATCTCCACGCTCCCACATTCCATAATCCTGGGGGAGAAAAAGGTAGGAATCAGAGGGGAGGGAGAGGTATATGAGAAGTGCTATGGGAAAAATGCTTCCTTTATGTTCCTGTGGGCACACTAAAACATAAGTGGATCTTCTTGGAGGCCCTGGAGACTCATACTGTGTTCTTCCTCAATTTCAGTTCCTGCGACCTCTGTGTAGAATTTTAGAAGAAAATACTCAAATGGGACAAAAGTGCATGCCATAACACTCTCAAATTTCTTATTTCTAGAAGGTATTCATTTGTAAGAAAATATTTTGTTCTCCATATATCCAGAGTTTATCTTCTTAAAATTGAATAAAATGCTGCCTCTATTTAGTCAATGCCTTTGAACTTATATTAAGTTGTCAGAATACAGAAACTTTAGCACATGGCTCATAACTAGTTGAAGCCAATAAAAGCATTTAAAATAATTTAGTACTTATTTTTACCATTACCTCTTGGGGGAAAAAATGCTCAGCAAGTAACTGGAGCCAAAGTCACAACTGAGACACAGAACACAAACCTACGTGGTATTTACAAACCGATCACCAGGGTCCGGCTCAGAATGCTGGCACACAGAGGACTTGGTGTGTGTATACATAACATATCATTTATATTTTCATTTAAAAACCCACATATGGGATGCTGTTTTGAAACAATGCTATGTGTACTACTGAAAGCTGACCACCCAACATAAACAGGACTGATGCCAACATTTCAGTCTTTATTTTTTTCTTATCTCCAAAAAAGAATTATTTTCTTTTTTCTTTTGAGATAGAGTCTGGCTCTGTCACCTAGGCTGGAGTGCAGTGGCGCAATCTTGGCTCACTGCAACCACCATCTCCCAGGCTCAAGCGATTCTCCTGTCTCAGCCTCCCGAGTAGCTGAGACTACAGGCACGCACCACCATGCCTGGCTAATTTTTGTATTTCTAGTAGAGATGTGGAGTTTCACCATATAGGTCAGGCTGGTCTCAAACTCTTGGCCTCAGGTGATCCACCTGTCTCAGCTTCCCAAAGTGCTGGGACTACAGGCATGAGCCACTGTGCCGGGCTAGAACATTTTCAAAATGTGGAGATTGAGACTCGGGCATCCTAGAGCAACTTCCCCACCGAGCGCGCCTGGTGACTGAAACTGACTTCTTTCCTTGAGTACGCCTCTCATCTGCGCCTTCCTGCGGTCCAACCCACCTTTCCTCCAACCCCGGTGCTGGGTGATTCATCCTCAAAAACTGCATCGATCGCTACTTCCACCTGCTTCAGGGTCTAAAATGACGAATGGTGAATTTCCTAGTGGATCACATTCACATCTCTCTCTCTGGATGGCCATATGCCCCATGATCTGGCCTTCTTGGACACACCCACAAGCTGGATTTATTTTCTACTCTTTTCCAAGTCCGCTTTCCCCCTAAGTCTACTCCTTTACTCTGTACCCTTTTCCTCAAGCACCCACTAGCCCACCCAGCCACACTCAGAGCCTGTTCCTGCCTCTGGGACTGCACAAGCTATTCCTGAATCCAAACTCCCTTTCTCCTCCCTTCTGCTGATCGAGACTCTGCTCAGCTTCCAAGGTCCAACTCAATGCCCACCCTTACCACAGACTTCTCAAGTTCCTTCAGACCAGGGTTTGTCAATTTCAGCAGTACTGCATTTCGAGCCAGGTAATCTGCATCGTGGGGGGCTGGCCTGTGCGTTGTAGGAAGTCTAGCAGCAGTCCTAGTCTCAGCCCACTAGATGCCAGTAACATCTACTGCCCAGATGTGACAACCAAAAATGTCTCCAGAAGTCACCAAATGTCCCCTGGGAGGACAAGATTGCCTCTGGTTGGGAATCACTGCTTTAGACCGGTGGTCAGCGAACTCCAGCCTTTGGATCAAATTTAGTTTGCCATCTATTTTTGCAAAGCCTATCTGGGACATAACCATGCTCATTCGTTTATGTGCTCTCTAAGGCTGCTTTTATGCTAGAAAGGCAGAGCCAAGTATCTAGGAAAGAGACCCTAGATCCTGCAGAGGGGAAAATATTTACTCTCTGACCCTTTATAGAAAACCTTTGCTGACCTTCCTTTAGACCACAGTGGCTTTTTATTTTATTTTTGAGATGGAGTCTTGCACTGTCACCCAGGCTGGGGTGCAACGGCATGATCTTGGCTCACTGCAACCTCCACCTTCCAGGTTCAAGTGATTCTCCTGCCTCAGCCTCCCAAGTGGCTGGAATTACAGGGGCCCACCACCACTCCTGGCTAATTTTTGTATTTTTAATAGAGACGGGGTTTCACTATGTTGGCCAGGCTGGTCTCAAACTCCTGACCTCGTGATCTGCCTGCCTCAGCCTCCCAAAGTGCTGGGATTACAGGTGTGAGCCACCATGCCTGGCCTCACAGTGGCTTTTTAAAAACAAAAAACAACCTTTACCCTTTCCCTCCTTCCCTGATAGCTTTGCACACTGGGGTTATTGTGTAAAGGTGCCTCAGGCTTTGCCTTCCAAACCAGACAGAAGCTGGGAGGAAAGGGGGTTTATATACATTTATACCCAGCAAGTCTGGCCCAGGTTGGGGCTCCACCTGGCTTGAGCCCCTTTACCTGTGGCCCAGTTGGGGTGATGCTCATAGCACCCCAGCGCCCACCAAGGTGCTAATGCTACTGCCTCTTCAGCCCCAACTCAGGCCAGCACAAATGCAGCCTGCATGACATTTTAGGGTCTTATTTCAAACAAGCATAATGACAACTACCATTTAATCCAGCAGTCCCACTCCTGGGTATCCATCCAGAGGAAAAGAAGTCATTATGTGAAAAAGATACTTGTACACGCATGTTTACAGCAGCATAATTCACAACTGCAAAAACGTGGAACCAACCCAAACGCCCATCAGCCAATGAGCAGATAAAGAAACTTTTACGTATATGATGGAATACTACTCAGCCATAGAAAGGAATGAAATAATGGCATTTGCAGCCACTGGGTGAGACTGGAGAATATTATTCTAAGTGAAGTAAGTCAGGAATGGAAAACCAAACATTATATGTTCTCCCTGATATGTGGGAGCTAAGCTATGAGGATGCAAAGGCATAGGAATGACACAATGGACTTTGGGGACTTGGGGAAAGGGTGGGAAGGGGGCGAGGAATAAAAGACTCCAAATAGGGCGTGGTATATACTGCCCAGATGATGGGTGCACCAAAATCTCACAAATCACCACTAAAGGACTTGAATGTAACCAAACACCACCTGTTCCCCAATTACCTATGGAAATAAAAAATTTTTTAAAATTAAATAAAATAAAACAAGCATAATGGGCTGGGAGCAGTGGCTCAGGCCTATAATCCCAGCACTTTGGGAGGCTGAGGCAGGAGGATTACCTGAGGTCAGGAGTTTGAGACCAGCCTGGCCAACATGGCAAACTCCGTTTCTACTAAAAATACAAAACTTAGGCATGGTGGCGGGCACCTGTAATCCCAGCTAATCGGGAGGCTGAGACAGGAGAATCACTTGAACCTGGGAGGCGGAGGCTGCAGTGAGCTGAGATCATACCACTGCACACCAGCCAGGGTGACAGAGTGAGGCTCTGTCTCAAAATAAATAAATAGAAATAAAACAAGCATAATGGATTGAGACAGAGCACAGAGTACGTTTCAAATTCATGGAACACCCAACCCCTTTTTTTTTTTTTTTTGAGACAGAGTCTCACTGTCGCCCAGGCTGGAGTGCAGTGGCATGATATCGGCTCACTGCAACCTTGGCCTCCCCACTTCTGCTTCAAGCTATTCTCAGCTTCCTGCCTCTGCCTCAAGTGATTCTCCTGCCGCAGCCACCCGAGTTGCTGGGATTACAGGCTCAAGCCACCATGCCTGGCTAATTTTTGTTTTTTTAGTAGAGACGGGGTTTCACCATGCTGGCCAGGCTGGTCTCAAACTCCTGACCTTGTGATCCGCCCGCCTTGGCCTCCCAAAGCGCTGGGATTACAGGTGTGAGCTACCGCACCTGGCATGATTTTTATTCTTTCTGATGACTGGCACATCGGAAAAGACTACCAGGGTTGATACTTACAGCGACTTTATATGCAGCTTCTATGTAAAAGACAAGATTCTGTATGAAGGCCACCTCGTCGAGGGTGAAAATGATACGTAAGCCTAGCAAAGAAAAACAGTGAGGTTATGAAGTCATGTTGCAGAGAGCTGCCCATCACAAATTACAAATATCACACTAGGAAATAAACCCTTTTAACTTCATTTTCATTTTTTTTCCAAAGGCATCAAACATAAAGTCTGAAGTAAGTCATAACCATTAATGCCTAATCTCAGAAACGGGACGGAGGCAAGGAGGGCCGGAGGGCGGCCGGAGGGCGGGCGGGAGGGAGGGGGGGGGGAGGGGGGGGGGGGGGGGGGCGGGAGGGGGG
>CAUYQU010100134.1:0-45214 GCA_963574635.1 Cheracebus regulus
AAATAACAATTTTATAAGGCATAAGTCTAAAAGATAAAGGATTCATTTTTAAATAACTTACTAATATAAAATGGAACACTATGAGCCTTTTAAAATATTTTGGAAGTACATGTAATAACTGGGAAAAAGCATCTCCAAAACATTGTTAAGTGAAGGAAAGCAGGCTACAAGGAAGTATGTATAATATAAATTTATATTTGTCATCAAAAGATAACAGCTGCTATAAACAGGTGGTAGTAATTTTTAACTCTCATTATCCATATTTTCTAATTTTTCGAACTCAATATGCATTACTTTTGTAAAAAGAAAGAAGATGTAAAGAATGAAGTTTGAGAAGACAAAATGATCTTTATACAAGGGGTGTATATGAGTGCATGTGTGTGATTAGAATAAGATATATCAAAATTATAATAAGTTTTGCATATGATAATTTAAGTGTTATGTCTCTCTACAATCAGAATTACAACACCACATTTTATAAAATAGAAAATACGATATTACATGGATCCTTTGGATAAATATACAACAATCCTCATAATTTTAAAAAACTAAAAATTCTGAAGTTAAAGAAAAAAATGAATAAGTGAACTAGTCAGAAAATAAGCACTGATCAGACACCAAAAATTGAGTGACAGTTGGAATCTAACACATAAAACCAGCTTTGATGTTGATTTTCACCATGTGGTGTATGCCAAAATCTTGAGGAACTTGGCTTTTGAGGCGTATGTTTGGAGGAAGAATGAAGGCCAATAGAGAAACCTAGATTCTGTCCAACACTGACAATCTAATGGGAACCCCTACAAAATCCTAGCTTCAGGTGTACATTCACAATGTGAAGATGAACTATAGCTAAATCTGCCCTTTAACAGAATATTAACCTCAAACTTGGCAATTGGCAGAGGAGTAAATTCCCATAAAATTTTGTAACTACAAGCAAACGTGGGTTTGAAGGTTTGAGGCCTAAATCCATTTTGGTCTCAAAATGCAGGCCTCCATTTAGGACTGCATTTCCCTAATTATTAAAGATGTTGAACATATTTTCATATACCTGCTGGCCATCTTAATGTCTTTCTTTGAGAAATGTAGATTCTACTCCTTTGCCCATTTTTAAATCATGATTTTGTTTTAGTTGTTTTTTTGTATTGAGTTGTAGGAGTTCCCTGTATATTTTGGACATTAACCCTTTATTAGATATATGATTTGCAAATATATTCTTTGTCTTCACTTTGTTTCCTCGGCTATACAGAAACTTTTTGGTGTGATGTAATCCCATTTGTCTAATTTTTGCTTTTGTTATCTGTATTTTGGTGTCATTATCTAAGAAATAATTGCCAAAGCCAATATCCAGAAGCTTTCTCCCTATGTTATCTTCTAGAAGTTTATGGTGTCAGGTCTTATATTAAGTCTAATTCATTTTTCGTTGACTTTTGTATATGGTGTAGAGTCAGGGAGCAATTTCATTCTTTTGTATGTACATTTTCAGTTTTCCTAAAACCATTTGTTGAAAAGACTATTCTTTCTCCATTGTGTGTTCTTGACACCTTTGCCAAAAATAAGTTGACCATACATGTATAATTTTATTTCTGAACTCTCTATGCTGTTCCTGTGATCTACATATCTGTTTTTTAATGTTAGTACCATACTGTTTTAGTCATTATAGCTTTGTTATATGTTTTAAAATTAAGATGTGTGATGTGTTCAGCTTTGTTCTTGATCAAAATTACTTTGGTTATTTTGGGTCTTTTATGGTTCTACAGAAATTTTAGGATTTTGTTTCTATTTCTAAGTCATTAAAATTTTGATAGGTATTATATTGAATCTGTAGATTGCTTTGGGTAACAGAAACTTTTTAACAACATTAATTCCTCCAATCCATGAATATGGAATGTTTCTCCAGTACTCTAACTTCTTTTCATATCTCTAACCTTATTTAATCAATATTTAATTAATTAATGTGGTACTGTCTTTTGTCTGCCAAGTATCTAGTGCTATTTCAAATTAACAGCTTTTGTGGGATATTCTATAAATTCCCATTTAGTGTGTCCAAGTGATACGATCTTAAGGACAGACTTACATGCATTATGTTTTGAATATTAGGTGGAGAAAGTGTTCTCCTGTTAGACAAAATATCCATCCTAATAATACATTCAGGTAAAGAAAACACAGCCACTTAATATATATTCTGTTCAAGTATTTCAATTTTCATCCAAACTTTTAACCTAATTCCATCAAACAATGCATCTCTATATTCTCTCATTATAATTGTAGCCTTCATTAGAACTTCACCAACAGGTTTTAAAACCACAGTTCATTGGATTTCCATGCCAAGGACCTTCTGAAATATTTCTTTCCACCTCCCAACCAATTTATCCACATGTATGTATTTGGCCTTGAGTCCCAGCCAGGAGTCAAACCAAAAGACCCTGACTCATTTATCAATCTTTATCCTTATTAATTTGCCAGACTCCTGGTAATATAAGGTCAGATTTATTATTTTTGCCTTCTGGCTTTTTAAGTAACTCCAAACTAGAGTAAATAGAGATTTACTTAAGGTCCTTCAATGTTGGAAAATAAGGAGTGGTTTTTATCTGTCCACCAAATCTCCAAACACCTTTATTCATTAATGTCACATCAATGTCCATTTTATTCCTCATATTCTTTATAACTATTTCAAGACTTCTATCCTGCTGAGTCAAATCCCTCAAGTATTCCTTTTTATGTTTCCCATTCTTCTGTGAATTATTCTAATTTTCTTAACATCTTTGTGGCCCATAAGAGGATATGCCTTCTTGAATCTTTGTTTAATTTTGCAGCAGTCCACATAGAGTACGCACAATGCCAGGGCCCATCCCCACACTTTCCTTTACTTTCATTTTAACTGTTACAGATAAAAATAACCAAGAGATTTCATATTTAGTTTGTTTTCATCTCAGACTCAATAAGTAAAATCAAAGATGAAAAATGAGACATTATAACTGATATGACAGACATACAAAGGATCCTAAAGGAGTGTTATGAAAAACTATATGCCAACAAATTGGAAAACTTAGAAGAAATGGATAAATTCCTGGATACACACAACCTCACAAGACTAATTTATGAAGAAATAGAAAATCTCAACAGAACAATAATGAATAATGAGGTTAAAGCAATAACAAAAATTTTCCCATCAAAGGAAGCCAGGACCTGATGGCTTCACTGCTGAATTCCACCAAACACATAACTAATATCAGCCAAGCTCAGTGGCTCATGACTGTAATCCTAGCACTTTGGGAGGTGGAGGCAGGCAGATCATCAGGTCAAGAGATCTAGCCCATCTTGGCCAACGTGGTGAAATCGCACCTCTACTAAAAACACAAAAATTAGCTGGACGTGGTGGTGCATGCCTGTAGTCCCAGCTACTCAGGAGGCTGAGGCAGGACACTTGTTTGAACCCGGAGACAGAGGTTGCAGTGAGCCGAGATCACACCACTGCACTCCAGCCTTGCAAGACAGCAAAACTCCATCTCAAACAGACACAAAAAAAAATGAACTAATATCAATTCTTCTCCAATTATTCCAAAAATTGAAGAGGAGGGGATTCTTCCAAACTCATTCTACTAGGCCAACATTACTGAGATACCAAACCAAAAAAAGCACTAATAAAAAAAGAAAACTATAGGCTAATATTCCTGATGAATATAAATGCAAGAATTTTAAACCAACTACTGGCAAATCAAATTCAACAACACATTTAAAAAGTTCATTCACCATGATCCCAAAGATGAAAGGATGGTTCAACATATGCAAATCAATAAACATGATCCATCACATTAATAGAATAAAGGATAAAACCATATAAGCAATCTTGATAGGCACAGAAAAAGCATTTGACGAAACAACATCTCCTCATCATAAAAGCTCTACACAAATTACATACAGAAGGTATGTACCTCAACACAATAAAAGCCATAAAAGACAAACACAGGTAACATCATGAACAATAGGGAAAAGATGAAGCTTTTTCTCTAAGATCTAGAACATGACAAGAATAACCATTTTTACCACTTCTAGTCAACATAGTACTGGAAGTCCTAGCAAGAGCAATTAGGCAAGAGGAAGACGTAAAAGGCTTCCAAACAGGAAATAAGAAAATCAAATTGTCCTGTTTGCAGATGGCATGGTCTTATATGAGGAAAACCCTATAGACTCCACCAAAAACTGTTAAACTAATAAATGCATTCCGTAAGGTCACAGGATACAAAATCAACATACAAAATTCGTAGCATTTCTATACACTAACAGCTGACGTCTGAAAAAGGAATCAAAAAAGCATCTCATTACAATAGCTAAAAAAGAGAGTAAGACACTTAGGAACATATTAAACCAAGGGAATGAAGAATCTTTATACTTAAACTATGAAACAATTATCAAAGAAACTGAAGAGAATGCAAATAAATGGAAAACTATCCCATGTTCAGGGATTGGAAGAAGTAATACTGTTAAATGTTCATATTATACACAGTAATCTACAGATTCAATGTAATCCCTATCAAAATACCACTGACATTCTTTGTAGAAATACAAAAAAAAAATCCTAAAATTTGTATGAAAGCATAAAAGACCTTGAATAACCAACACAATCTTGAGCCAAAAGAACAAAGCTGGAGGTATCACACTGCCTGACTTCAAAATATACTACAGAGCTATAGTAACCAAAACACTTTGGTACATTCATAAAAACAGACATGTAGACCAATGGAACAGAACAGAGAGCTCAGAAATAAACCCATGCATCGACAACCAACTGATTTTTGACAAAGTTGTCAAGAACAAACACTGGGGAAAAAATACAGTCTCTTCAATACATGGTGCTGAAAAAACTGAACACCCACAGGCAGAAGAATAAAACCTAGACTCCTAACACTCACCATAAAAAATTAACTCAAAATGAACTAAAGACTTACATGTGAGACTTTAAATCATGAAACTACTAGAGGAAAACACAGGGAAATTCTTCATGACATAGGTCTGGACAAGGATTTTGTGGATAAGACCTCAAAAGCACAGATAGCCAAAGGAAAAGTAGACAATGTGATTGCATCAAACTAAAACACTCTGCACAGCTAAGGAAATAACAAAATGAACAGATAACTCACGGATTGGGAGAAAACATTTGCCAACTATACATCTGACAGGTGGCTAATATCCAGATTATAAAAGGAACTCAAACAGATCAATAGTTATAATAATAATAATTTTAAAAGTAGGACAAAAGACTTGTACAGATATTTCTCAGTAAAAGACACACAAATAGTCAACGGGTATAAGAAAAAAGGTCCAGCATCACAAATCATCAGGGGAATGCAAATCAAAATCACAATGAGGCCGGGCATGGTGGCTTACACCTGTAATCCCAGCACTTTGGGAGGCTGAGTCAGGAGGATCACCTGAGGTCAGCAGTTTGAGACCAGCCTGACCAACATGATGAAACTCCGTCTCGACTAAAAATACAAAATTACCCAGGTGTGTTGGTGCATGCCTGTAATACCACATACTTGGGAGACTGAGGCAGGAAAATCACTTAAACCCAGGAGGTGAAGGTTGAAGTGAGCTAAGATGGTGCCATAGCACTCCACCCTGGGCAACAAGAGTGAAACTCCATTTCAGAAACCAACCACCACAACAAAAAACCAATGAGAGATCACCTCACACCAGTTAAAATGGCTGTTATCAAAAAGACAAAAGGAAACGAGCATTTTCAAGGATGTAGAGAAAAGAGAACTCTTACACCTTCCTCATAGGGATGTAAATTAGTATACCCATTATGAAAAACAGTATGGAGGTTTCTCAAAATATTAATAATACAGCTACCATATGATCCAGCAATCCCACTACTGGGTGTATGTCCAAAGAAAATGATATTAATATGTTGAAGAGATAAATGCACTCTCAGATAATGGAAAAGCATTAACAGAAATTTTACTCCTGCTCATGCACACGTAAGAAAATTTTTTTCTGCTCACCAGAAGGCATATCCAAAAATATTCATAGCAATATTTAATAGTATAAGAAAAAATAATGGAAACAACCCAAATATCCGTGAACAGAATCTTGGCTCAATAAATGGCTGGCTATTCATAGACTAAACTACTCTACTATGACATTGCACAGCCTATAGAAACACACATGGATGAGCCTTAGAAATCTATTAATTATTTTAAAAAGCAATCTTCAGGAGAATACACAATTTGTATGTGGCATTAAGATAAACTCATAGAAACAGAATAGACTACTAGTTGCCAGAAACTGGGAGGTGTAGGAAATAGATATTGATCAATGGGTACAAACTTTCAGTTATAAGATGAATAAATCATAGGGATCTAATGTTCAGGATGAGTAGTTACAGATGTGTTCATTAATTTGATTGTGATAACCATTATACAATGTATACATATACCAAATCATCATGTTGTACATCTTGAATACATACAACCTTTTCTATTAAATGTTCTAAATTTTTTTAAAAACAAAGCATGCAAAACTAAACATTGGGTAAAATTATAAAGATGAGCAGAAAGATTTTATAAATACAATTGAGACCACAGTTACTTATGAGTGGAGAAAGGAGGACCAGATTGGTGAGGGAAGAATCAGGCCTTTAAAGATTTCTGTTAATGCTCAATTTATCAAATTGAGTATTCATATGCTAATGTTTACTATGTGTTTATCCATTTTAATCTCCATATGTTAAAAATATTTCTCTGTCCATATTTAAATTTTTTTCACTGAAATCCTTCAAATTTGCAACACTGAAATAGCTTTAGGGTTTTTAAAAAGAGCATATTTATCCTCACCTAATAACATACTCTTTCCAAAATAAGCAGGATCAGTAACTAACATCAAACTTTTAAAATATTATATAAACTGGTCGGGCACAGTGGCTCATGCCTGTAATCCTAGCACTTTGGAAGGCCAAGGCGGGTGGATCAACTGAGGTCAGGAGTTCAAGACCAGCCTGCCTAACATGGTGAAACCCCGTTTCTACTAGAAATACAAAACCTTAGCTGGGCATGGTAGTGCACACCTGTAATCCCAGCTACTCGGGAGGCTGAGGCAGGCGAATCACTTGAAACCAGGACTGAGAGGTTACAGTGAGCCAAGATCGCACCACTTTATTCCATTGTGGGCAGCAACAGTGAAACTCCATCTCAAAAGGAAAAAAAAAAGCAAAAATAAATACATAAAAATTAAAAATTATATAAATTAAGAGGCTTCTTTCTAAGTGGCTCAAGATCATCCTCATCTTCTGAGTTTTCCTATTTCTCTTCCTCTGTATCTTCCACCTACTTTTCTCTTTTATTTGGACTGAGTGGAAATTATGCCAAAGGTTCATACTTTTGAAGCTGATAGTATGAACTTCAAGTACTACTTTACCTTCTGTAAAAGGTGTCCCCATCCTCCAGCCTCCATAGCTCTTTATCTTTTGGCTTAGCACAGTGTTTAGTTTTCCACATTTAATATTTAATGATAAAAATAAATACTGACTTGGACCCCTCCAATTTGGCCATTGGAAAAATCATGTAATATCCTTGCCATTAAGATCTATGGTATTCTCCTAATGATACTCTATTAAAAATAAGAAGTGATGTTTTACTTTGAACGCTTTTTTCTAAGTGAAATTTTTATTCTAATCTCTAACTAAACTGGAAGGCTGGAAAATCTATATGTGACTTAAGTTTTTTGTTTTGGTTTGGTTTTACCTCCGTATCTTTTCATGTCTTTGACCTTTAGAAGATTTGCAGTGGTGAATCCAGTTTTTAAAAAATGGTTGAATACTCACAAAACACTTATCCTGCTGTTATTGGCCAGACCACTCTGAGGTATTTTATATTTTGTGTGATAAAAACAGAGCCTTCAGAACCCATTATTTTTAACAGTGCCAGACATTCGACTAATAAGTATTCAGTGCTAGGATAAGTATTTTCCCTGTCAATGAGTGAATACAAAAATGTTTGAAAAGAAGATGACCAGAAACTTCTGTTTTGATGAACTATGAAGAAAATAAAGATCAATATTAAGCACTTTCAGCCAACAGCCCTTTGAGGCTAATATGTATCTTTAAAATAAATAAAATATACCAATCATATACATTGTTCATATATTAGTTATACTTGGGGTCAAAATTAGAAAAACAATACATATAAAATATGAGTCATCTGTATCTTTAACAAACACTGTGTCATATATTTCCCTATCAGCTACAAAAAAAGTCGGGCCCACTCAAGTCATTGAAACAAAGACATTTATATTATTATTCTTTGGGAGACGAGAGACAGGGTTAATTAATTAATCCTTCTACCTTTGTAAAAATCCATAGTTTATATTTTTTCTTTTCCATTAGCATATTAGTAATCATTTTCATTAGAAATATATTACATTTTGGCACATTTTTAAACATGAAAAATTGCAAATTAATATACCAAAACCTAAAGACAGCAGTATTGAAATATAGCCGAGTCATCCAAATGTTAAAGCTATTAGTCACATAATGATTCTAAAATTCAGTTTATTGAATATTTTTCTGAGATTTGAAAAATAGATGATGTTAGATCAGCATATTTACGTTTCACTTATGATGAAAAGCTAATGACTACAGCAATGTAGTTATATAATCTCATTCATGAAAGGTTTACAAAACAAGAATTCTGAAACAACTTGTGTTGTAAGAAAAGCAGCCTCCCAAAGATATCCATATGCTAATCCCGGAAGGCTATGAATATATTTTTTACATGTTTAAAGTGACTTTCCAGATGTAATTAAATTAAGGATCTTGAGACAGGGATATTATCCTAATTATCTGTGTAGGCCTGATGTAATCACAAAAACCCATAGAAGTGAAGGAAGGAGGCAAGACAGACAAGAAGGAGATATGATGACAGAAATAGAAGTCAGACAAAGGGAGAGGGATTCAGAAGGATCTCTTCTCCTAAACAATGATTACATCAATAAAAAAATCGCAAATTGTGAAAATCTGTAAGTTGCAGCCCAACTTGTAAGCAAATGAAAGTAGTATCCAAAAAACATTTTTATCTTTCCCAAATTTGAGTGCCAGAAGAAGGCAGAAAATAAACAAGATGTTAAACTCAAAGTATTATTAAGAGACCACAAGGGAGAGGATAAGGGAGGGGAGGGGAGGAGGAGAAGAGACAGGAGGGGAGAGGGAGAGGGGAGGAGAGGGAAGGAAAGGAGGGGAGAAGGAAAGGAAAGGGAGAAGGAAAAGGAAAGAAAAAAGGGGAGGAGAGGAGAGGAGAAGGGGGGGAGGGGAGGGGAGGGCAGGGGAGAGGAGAGGAGAGGGAAGAGAAGGGAGGGGAAGGGAAGGAAAAAGGAATAATGGTATACTAAGTTATAAAAGCTGAAATGGGTGACTTAGGAACCAGAATAATAACAGCAATTGCCTATGAGTCTAAGAGGTGCATCTTATAAAAATAGAAATAGCTGTAATAAATCTAGTTTAAAAAATATTGAATATACAAACTATAATAGTATAAATTAAATGGGCATTATTGGTGTCTTAGTTCAGGCTATCCTAAGGAAGTGACATAGACTGGGTAGCTTAAAAAACAGAAATTTATTTATCACAGTCCTGGAGGCTTCCAGCCTGAGATCACAGTGGAAACCAGGTCCAGTTCTGGTGAGCACTCTCTTTCTAGCTTGCAGACAGGTGCTCATATCACCTTTGCTAGATATGTGTTTATGAAGACAGAGAGTTATCGCTCTCTCTCCCTCTTCTTGTAAGGAAGCCAATCCCATTGATATAGGATTCCACCTTTATTATCTCATTTAGCCTTAATTACCTTTTAAAAGCCCTATTTTTATGTTTTATTTTTAAAATTTTAAGTTCCAGGGTACACATGCAGGATGTGTAGGTTTGTTACACAGGTAAACGTGTGCCATGGTGGTTTGCTGCACCTGTCAACCCATCACCTAGGTATTAAGTCCAGCATGTATTAGCTATTTTTCCTGGTGCTCTCTCTCCCTCAGCATCCCTGCCACCCACAACAGAGCCCAGTGTGTATTTTTCCACCCACTGTGTCCATGTGTTCTCATTGTTCAACTCCAACTTATGAATGAGAACATGCGGTATTTGGTTTTCTGTTCCTGCATTAGTTTGCTGTGGATAATGGCTTCCAGCTCCATCCTTGTCTCTGCAAGGGACATGATATCATTCCTTTTTATGGCTGTGTAGTATTCCATGGTGTATGCATACCACACTTTATTTATCTAGTCTATCATTGATGGCCATTTGGGTTGATTCCATGTCTTTGCTATTGTAAAGAGTGTGACAATGAACATATGCATACATGTATCTTTATAATAGAATGATTTATATTCCTTTGGGTATGCACCAATTACCTAGGTATTAAGCCCAGCATGTATTAAGTATAAATATATTAGATTTATATTTAATTTAAAAATGGGATCACTGGGTCAAATGGTATTTCTAGAACCAGAAATATAAATAATGTTATAATCAGATTTATAAATTAAATATAAATCTAGTAATGGGATCGCTGGGTTAAATGGTATTTCTGGTTCTAGATCTTTGAGGAATTGCCACATTGTCTTCCACAATGGTTGAACTAATTTACATTCCCGCCAACAGTGTAAGAGCATTCCTATTTCTCCACAACCTTGCCAGCATCTGGTTTTTATTGGCTTTTTAATAACTGCTATTCTGACTGGTGTGTTACGGTGTATCATCGTGGTTTTCATTTCCGTTTCTCTATTGATCAGTGATACTGAGCTTTATCATATTATTGTTTTAAAAGCCCTGTTTTTAAATACAGTCACATCAAGTTGGGGCTTCAACATAAGAATTTTGGAGGGATACAATCCAGCCTGTAGCATTCCACTCCTGCTCCTCCAAATTAAAGGCTTTCTCACATGCAAAATACAATTCATGCTAACCCAATAGCTCCAAAAATCTTAACTAATTCCAGCATCAAGTCTAAAGTCTGGAGTCTAAGCTAAAGATCATTTATATCAGATATGAGTGACTTTAGGTAAAATTCATCATGAGGCAAAAATCTGCTCCAGCTATGAACCTGTGAAACCAGGTAAGTTAGGTGCTTCCAAAATGTAATGGTGGGATAGGCATACAATATACATTCCCATTCCAAAAGGGAGAAATCAGAAGGGAGAAAGAAATGAAGGGTCTCAAGCAAGTCCAAATCTAGTAAGGCAAATTTCATTAAATCTTAAGACTCAAAGCAAGGTGCTCACACCTGTAATCCCAGCACTTTGGGAGGTGGAGGCAAATATATCACCTGATGTCAGGAGTTCCAGAGCATTCTGGCCAACATGGCAAAACTGCATCTCTATTGAAAATACAAAAATCAGCTGGGCGTGGTGGCACATGCCTGTAGGCCCAGGTACTCTGGAAGCTGAGGCACGAGAATTGCTTAAACTCAGGAGGTGGAAGTTGCATTAAGCCGAGCTCACGCCCCTGCACTACAGCCTGGGCAACAGAGCAAGACTCCATCTCAAAATAAATAAATAAGAATCTTAAGGCTCAAAAGTAACCCTCTTTGGTTTAGTAGTTGCTCTCCAGGCACCCTGGGGCAACAGCATCACCCCACAGCTGCAGATGGGGATCCTGCCCTCACAGCTCTGCCAAGGCGGGTCCTGCCACCAAGCCTCTGGGCAGCCTTACACCTACCTGAGGCTCTGTAGGGCAGTCCTGCCTATAAGATTTCAGATGAAAGACTGTTGAAATTGAAGCAGTAGGTCTGATTATCTATGAATCAACTTTGAGGTCATTTTTTTCCTCTTCTTAAATTATAGTACACATTCACAAATAGCTCTATCATGCCATTCTGTCAAGTCCAGGAAGTCTCACAGCCTTTCCTCATTTTGTCTCTTTTCTTCTTCAGTTCACACTGGCAGTGTTTCTGCTCATATAATCATGTAAAGTTTTATCAAGTAATAGTCTAGCAACACCAATGTATTGCCTTCAGAATATGTTTTCTCATGTTTACAATACAGACTGAGAATTTTCTCAATCTTCAAGTTCTGGTTTCTTTTTCTTAACAATTTATGTTGTAATTCTTCCTTTTCTTTTCTCACTTTAAGTGATAAGGAGGAATCAAGCCACTTCAACACTAGGCTTAGACATCGTCTCAACTAAATATCTATTTCTAATGCAAGTTTACCTTCCATAAACACTAGAACAGAGTTAAGTCAAATACTTTGCAAATGTAACTGCCTGATTGATTCTTGCTCTCTGCAGATAAGACAAATTGTATTAGTCAGGGTTGAGAACTAATAGGATGTATACGTATACGTATAAAGGTGAATTTATTAAGTATGAACTTATATGACCACAAGGTCCCACAATAGGCTGTCTGCAAGCTGAGGAGCAAGGAGAGTCAGTCCAATTCCCAAAATTGAAGAACCTGGAGTCTGATGTTCGAGGGCAGGAAGCATCCAGCACAGGAGAAAGATATAGGCTGGGAAGCTAGGACCACCTCACTCCTTCACATCTTGCAGCCTGCTTTATATTCGCTGGAAGCTGATTCGATTGTGCCCACCAGATTAAGGATGTATCTGCCTTCTCTAGCCCACTGACTCAAATGTTAATCTCTTTTGGCAATACCCACACAGACACAATCAGGATTAATAGGTTGTATCCCTCAATCCAATCAAGTTGACAGTCAGTATTAACCATCACATCAATTCACTAAGATAGTGATATTATAGTAGAGAAAGAGTTTAATTAACACAGGGTGAGCCAAGCAGAAGACAGAAGTTTATTACTCAAATCAGCTTTCCCAAGAACTTAGAGGATAGTGATTTTATATATAATATGACAGTCAGGGGGCGAGGGAATGGATGCTGTTGACTGGTTGGGAATGAAATCACAGGGGTATTAAAAACAGTCCTCATACACTTAGTCAATCTCTGGGCAGGGGCCACAGGACCAGTTGAGTCATGAGTCACAGATCCAGGTAGAGTCAATCAGTCACCAGAATGTAAAAGTCTGGAAAAATATCTCAACAGACCAATCTTAGGTTCTATAATAGTAATGTTATCTATAGGAGCACTGGGAAAGTTACAAGTCTTGGGAATTTCATGGCACTAAATGATTACGGAAAGGCAAGCTACATCTACATTTTGGCAAAATTAAGTTCCTTCCATAATCCTAATTTTGTGGCCTTTCATTAGACTTACAAAGAGGGTTTTTGTCCCCAGAGAAGGAGAGGGTCAGTTGTAGGAAGAGATGATTATCATTTTCTTTCAAAGTTAAACTATAAATGAAATTCCTCCCACGGTTAGCTTGGCTTACACCCAGGAATGGGGGAAGAGAGCCAGACTGTGATACTAGAAGCAAGATGGAGTCAGCCATGCTAGACTTCTCTCACTGTCATAATCTTTGCAAAGGTGGTTTCACCACTTTATAACAAGAATCACCTTTCCTCCAGTTATCCTATTTCACAATCTGAGTCTCACTGAATCACACTTAACATCCATATATCTAGCACACACCTCAAAAATATTCTAGCCTCTACTAATTACCCATTTCCAAAGCTGCTTCCCCATGTTCAGGTAGCTGTTGCATCAAAGAGATTATAAAAAATAGTCTTATTTGATTATGGAGACTGAGAAGTCCTAAGATCTATAGTAGTAAGCAAGATGGAGACCCAGAAGAGCTGATGGTATAATTCCAGACCAAAAGCTGGCAACGTGAGACCCAAGAAGAGCCAATTTTTTAGTTCAAGTCTGAAGGCACAAGAAAATTAAAGAAGAGAGTCCCAACTCAAGCAATCAGTATGGAGAAGTTCCCTCTAACTCAGACTTTTTGTCCCATTTAGGTCTTCAGTTGATTAGATAAGCCCCCTCACATTAGAGACAATCTGCTTTACAGTCTTCTGATTCAAATGTTAATCTCACCCTGGATCACTCTCACAGACATGCCCTGAATAACGGTTTGACCAAGTATCTGGGCATTCCATGTCTCATTCAAGTTGATATATAAGATTAACCACCATAAAGACAAAAAGGGATGTAAAACGTCAAGAGACTTTATCTTCCATTCTGTATCAACAGGAAACAGCACATGCCAATTAAGATAATTCAAGAAGGGTTTAGTATAACATATGTGCAAGGTATAGGGGAACCACAAAGCTTGATCCAATATTCAAGGAGAATGGTGAGCAAAAGGAAACATTCAGTGACACCTTGAGTTAAAATGAAGCAAAGGAGGAAGGGTAATAAGAACCCAGCCTCTCTCTGTCCTCCAGTATCTGGATGGGCATCCCCATTAACTGAACCCAACAAGAAGACAGAGCGTAAGGGGTCTCAACGATGCAGTCCACATAGGTCACCTTGTTGATGAATAGAGTAAAACTCTGTAAAATGTTTGAAGAAATTTATTCTGAGCCAAATATGAGTGATGATGGCCCATGACACAGCCATTGGAGACCCTAAGAATATATGCTCACAGTGGTTGCAGATTTATTGTAAGATTCACTCTGGAAAGGCAGACAACTTCAAACAGGGGTAGGGTGCAAGTGGGACTTCCAGGTTATAGGTAGATTTAAAATTTTTCTGATTGGTAACTGGTTGAAAAAGTTATTATCTAAAGACCTGGAATTAATAGGAAGGAATGTTTGGGTTATGATAAGGGATTGTAGAGACCAAATTTTATCACGCAAATGAAGCCTCCAGGTAGCAGACTTCAGAGAACAGACTACAAATGTTTCTCACCAGATTTACAGTCTGTCCAATCAATAATTCCAATAGGGAGGAGGGTATAATGAGGCATGTCCACCCCCTACCCTGCATCATGGACTAAACCAGTCCCTCAGGTTAGCCTTGGAATGCCCTTGCCAAGAGAAGGGGTCCATTCAGATGGTCAGGGGGCTTAGACTTCTGTTTTTGGTTTACATCCTCCTGGGGTACAAAGCTGGCTCAAAGTTGGTTACATAAAGACAGGTAGAAAGATTTTACAACATTTTTGTAAAATCACAGATTTCACAACAGAAAATCCATTATAGTAAATTTAGACCTCAATAAAATGAGTAATTTTTCTGGGAAAAATAAATCACAAAAATTGAATCTAGCAGTAGAATAACTAAATCTGCAATCACAGAAGAACAAGAAACATTAGTAAAATGTTACATCAAAAAACAGCTACCGGTCTAGATGGTTATATTTTAATTTTTTTCCAAGATTTGAAAGGACTGTATCACATTTTTACCTAGGATAAAATGATGAAAGTATATTTAATTAATTTTATGAAGATATCATGCCCAATATCATCTGCAAATAAAATGAAAGTAGAAAAAGAAAAATCTGGGCAAATTTCACCTATAAGCATTTTAAATTACTAACAAATCAAAATTAACTTTTATTTAAAAATCAAAATTTTCATTTATCCACCAAGATGCAGTACTGACTTACCCTACTTACAAGTATTACAAAAATGATTTAATAATTGAATTTCTGTTGTCATGGATACCACACTGGTCAATTAAGCCACATGATTATTTTCATATATATATTAAAGTTTCAAAAAAAAAGTGCTTTGTACAAAGTCATTTAGAATGACTGAAAAGGATACACATATATACAAATAAAATTTAATACTTAACATTTTGTTATAGCTTCCTTATTAAAATTTGTGCCAAAACAATGAAACCTAAAACCCACCATAATTATTTTATAATCATTATGGACGCCATTTTAACTAAGTGGCTAAGAGATGAACCACCCCTCTGTGTCCCATCTGAATTTCTGACTCACAAAATCATGAAGAAGTATAAAATTGTTGTTTTTTATTTCTTTTTAAGCCACTAGATTGACACAGTGTGCTCGACTGCCCAGATGTGAATCAAAGGCTGTAAGATCAGCTTCAGTAGAAAAGGATGAGGCCAACACAGAGAAAAAAAGGGTTAAAAGAGAGAGAAGGAGAGGAGAGACGGAGAAGGGAGAGGAGAAGAAAGGGGAGAGGAAGAGAGGGGAGGAAAGAGCAGGGAAGAGGAGAGAAGGACTTTAATTAACAACCCCATGACCTCATTTATATTTCTAAACCCATCTGAGCATGAAGCTTTATCCTTCTCTGGACTTCCCATTTTTTAGAGAAAACAAATTCCCTTTTCTGCTTAAGTAAGGCTGAGCTGGATTTCTATCACAATGAAGAACGCTGATTAAAAACTCCTCCAGGTAGAGGGCCTGATCTGGCTATTTACAGGACTCTACACAGCAGGATAACTGGCCACTAACCTTCTTAAAATACTGATGTGGATTAAAGTGCGTACTGGGAAAGTGAAGTCCATTTCAGCTCACACAGGTTTGTTTTTGTTTCCTTGAGGGAATGAGTTATGTGACAAAACTGGGTCATCAAAGTTTATAACTGGTGGAAGTATGAATATGTAAGAAATTAAAATGCAGTTTAATTTTATTTCTCTTAAAATCAAAGGTTAATAGCCATGGATATAAGTCACATAATCCATTATTACTATTTGCATTTCAGTTCTTTTTCTAAACATGTTATTCCTAAATCCATTTCAGAAATTAGATTTACAATTCGTAGTACCTAAGAGATTTGTTGGGTTTGATACTTCTCAGCCTGTAGAGAGAAGTCATAATTATTTTTATCTGATAAATTATCCAGTATTTCTTACATACATAGCATTTCTCTACACTTTTCCTAGATATAAAAAATTAAGATTATCTTGAATCCTACCCTTTTATTAACCACATCCATTTGCCATAATTTTGCACCTGTGGTGGTGACTTTCACAGATGCATCAGGCTGGGTGCTGTGGTTCATGCCTGTAATTTCAGTGTTTTGGGAGGCAGAGGTGGGAGAATCACCTCAGGCCAGGAGTTTAAGACCAGCCTAAGCAACACAGCAAGAACCCACTTGTACAAAATATATAAAAATTAGCCAAGTATGTTCATGCACACCTATAGTCCTATTCAAGAGGCTGAGGGGGAAGGATCAGTTAAGGCAAGGAGTTCAAAGCTGCAGTGAGCTATTATCACATCACCACATGTTAACCTGGTAACAGAGGGAGATCCCGTTTCTAAAACAAAACAAAATACACACTAACAAATGTACTTCATTGGTTCTACAAATCTTAGGAAATAATAATCCATTGTACACAGTATTATAAAAACAACCTTGTACTATACTGCAATGAAAAAAATTAATCAACAGGCTCTAAACCAGGTTGATTGTAGAGGAGACAGAAAGAAGAGAAAAATCACCTTGTTGCTCAGTTGTTTTGAAATCAGCTGGGTGTCAAATCAATGACCAGCAAAGAATGGTGGCAAGTGCCCAGAGAGCTTGATCTAACAGATCGATTCAAAGATTTCCTCCATTCATTAAACAACAAAGCCACCAAAATTGAAATGAGAATTTAATCAAGAGTAGATTCCTGAATATTAATCAATTTGTAATTCAATTACAAAAACTGGGCAACAGATAACCACATATATTTGAGAAAGACGTTTTAGCTTTCAAATGTGCTTGGCCCATTTTGAGAATACTAAAAAGAAAGTATTAAAATGCTGAAATGTGTTTAATGCCTCCCAGTGTTACAGATACTGTGCCTAGTAACAATATAATCAAATACCAAAAAGTCTTCTGAAAATAGCTGATGTAAATATATAAGTATATGTATATGAAATATGACAGCAAGAGGGTTAAAAGAGAAGGCATGAAGGTATTTATAATCAACTGCAGTCTCTCTTCCTATAGGCCCTTTATTTTACCTGTGGAATATCAGTTAAATTTCACTTTAATAACAGAAAACACACACACAGAGAGAGAGAGAGAGAGAGAAAGAGAGAGCGAGAGAAGGGAGACAGATTAAAACTAATGTTTAAAAATTATGGATGGATTAAATTAGCTAATTCCTCCCTCTAGAATCAATGTCGGTATGACCAGAGTTGGAATATAAATACCTCAGCTCTTCTGGCCCTTCACCAGGACAACAGGCAGTGGCCAGGGGTGTGGTAACATACCCTAATCGATAGTCTTCTACCCGGTTTCACCTTCCTACTCCCATAACACAACTTTTTAGTTATCACTTCCCAAATAAACTACTTGAACACAGATCTTCATTTCAGTGTCCAATTTTGGAGAATCCGAATTAAAACGTGATGAGAACATTTCTTTATTCTCCTGAATTTCTGTTAACATTTTATCATTTTCTAGATATTCACTAACTGCACTTTTGCTAATTTTCACACACTCAATTTTTAGATTGCAAAAGTAGTACATGAATATTTTTTAAAGTTAAAAATATCTTAAAAGCTAATAACATCTCCATTTTTATTCCTGCTTCATTAATATGACCCCATTTTTCCAAGGCATAATGTATAACCTTCCACAGCTTATTCTATACTCATAAAATATGCATAATCTTATATAAGAGATTATTTGCTTTTTCAGTGCTTTCTTTTCATTCATTAATAGGTAAAATTCAGTCTCAGATTATAATTCACAATTTCTTGTTACTGAGGTTATAGCAATTCTGTAAATTATCAGTTTATATCTGTTATCCATTCATCTATTGAATTTTTCTATTTTTTATACTAATTTTTAGAGATTCATATTTTTGTACCAATATATTCTTTGTACTGATATATTCAAATTTTTGTACCAACATATTAGAGAAAGATATGTCTTATATAATATTTAAACAATAAATTTGTTGTGATCAAAATACTACAATGTTCAAATAAAGGTGAAAGTAAGGAGTTCATAAAGAAAAATGTACATATTCATGTGTACAAATAATTATGTATATACACATACATACACGCACATATCCAAGTGAATAGGAGAAATTTGATAAAAATGATATAATTTCAAGAGGAAAGATTTTCTTTAAATAAGTGGCACTGGCATAATGAATAATCTCTAGGAAAATAAACTAGACTTTTTTCTTACATCATATAAATGGACATGGGAAGAGGAAAAAAAGAAAATTAAAAGAGAAAAGTTTTTAATTCTCTTACTCAGATTTCTTATCTGAAAAGTAAGAATATATACTCTCTCACAAGGAAGCTGTGAAATAAATGTGAAAGCTCTTATCAGTAGAACTGTATAATCTGTAAAGCAAAACAGAAATACTATTATGTTTATCCAATGGTTGTTCCACTGTAGAGAGTGCTTAGCAACCAGAGCTTGCTATTAAGTGGTAAGATGTAGGCCACTGAGGACCAAATGCTTCTCTCAAAAGAGGAGAGATTATAACAAAAGGGAGAAAAAGTTGCTATACCTCTGTGATCATAATGCGTATCATTTGCATAAAAGGAATATGAATGAGACATTTCTCCAGCAGATTGTAAGATATAAAATGGAGCAGAGGAAGTTTGCTTTCTTCTCATTAAATCAAAAGGAAATTATTCATCTCCATGAATGCAAATGAAAGCTTTCCAAATGAAATGGTCATAACATGGTAATTAAATGCCTGAGTGCCAGCCAGATTCCTTCATTTTTCTAAATTATAATAATTACAATTGACCATTACTGATAATTACAGTGATCAGAAAGTCAAATTCTAATTTTTCATTCTCCTTCCTGAAATAAGTGTGTACTTTCCTTCCAGTAAAACAACTAAGTTTTCTTTTTCCTTACCCAAATCTCTTCTGCTCTTTTGTCCCATGCCCATGCAAAACAGCTCTCTTCGTGTTCTCCTTTATTTTTATTTACCTCATAATGATGGTTCATTTTCAGATTTCCCCCAGGGGCTAATCAGGAGATATCCTTCATATAAGCATGAAATGAAGGGAGAATTGAAAGATTAAATATTTAAATTATTATTTCAAAAAGAGTTCTGTGTATTCCGAGTGCCTGAATCATTTCATACATACCCTTTTATTATCCCAGTAATCAAAATAAGAGCCAGCAATCAAAGGTCCTCACAAATTCCTTGAGGAAAGCATACACGTTAAAAAGGAAATTAACACTCAGTTTTGCATTAACCATGTTTCTTAGCCATATAAATGTATCAATTTACTAGCTATGTGGCATATCTTGAGGTTTCTGTTGTTGGACTTTAGGATACCTACAAATCACATATTTAATATATCTTTCCTTGAATTAATTCATTCTGTTCCCCAAGTATCTTTCTTGAAAATAAAAATCACTCTGGGTAATTCAAGCTTCCCTTAATCATCCATGACATGATTTTATCAATTTGCTTTTTTTTTTTCTGAGACGGAGTTTCAGTCTTGTTACCCAGGCTGGAGTGCAATGGCGCAATCTTGGTTCACCGCAAGCTCTGCCTCCTAGGTTCAAGCAATTCTCCTGCCTCAGCCTCCCGAGTAGCTGGGACTACAGGCGTGCGCCACCATGCCCAGCTAATTTTTTGTGTGTTTTTAGTAGAGACGTGGTTTCACCATGTTGACCAGGATGGTCTTGATCTCTTGACCTCGAGATCCACCCACTTCGCCCTCCCAAAGTGCTGGAATTATAGGCATGAGCCACCGTGCCTGCCCCAATTTGCTTCTCTTCATGAGTGTAATTCAGAACAATAATGTAGGGAATTCTAGAGGTCATTTTTGCAATCCAAGTCTAAATTTCAATGCATAGAAACTTTGGCTCTGCAGTAATAGCTACAGAAACCATAGACAAATGGGTATGTTGCAGTGTGATTTATTTCAGTACCAAAAAAACTGTAAACTTGTTTGTCCATCAGTTGATGATTTACCACTTAAATTAAGGTGCAAATATACAATGAAAAAGTGTTCAGATACTATAGAATGATTAGATACATACACACTTATTACATGACAAACCATGCAGGATACATGATTTTCCCTTATGTATATTTTAATGTGTATATGTGAGAATATGGAGAAAGGACTGAGAGAATCTTAACCAAATGTTAGCAGCTGTTTAATCTGTCAAGATTTCAGGTAAATTTAATCTTTCATGCTTTTATATAACTTTTCTGTCTTTGATTCTAAGCTATGTATGTTACCATTTATCATTACATGCATGGGGATTTTTTATTACAAAGTTAAGAGAAAAGTGAATAGATAGATAGGTAGATACTTTTCTCATGTGTCCTGGCTGCTTCTCTCATTTACAGTTAGCTTGGCCCTTATAAGCATTTGTGTTTGTCATCCCTGCCATAGGGGAAAGACACTGAAGACCAAGGTAGAATTTCTAACTCTGCTCCTTGTCATATATGTGACTTTGGATTCAACATTCAGCCTCTACTGATTTCAGTTCTGTTTGTATTGACATGAAACTTAGTTCATGGTCTAGAGATATTACCTTAACAACGTAACACATTTTAAAAATTGATTGTATATTAAAGCCTATGCCTTAATTCGTTAACAATATGCAATCTCCTTGCCTCAAAGTAATTACATCCCTTGACTAAATTAGTCAAAGCATCCAGACTTTATCTTGAATTAGAATCAATTTGGAATCTGATGTTAACGGTGGCAAATCCCTTTTGCTAAAGGAAACCACTCGATATTTTTCTACATGTCAATTAACTAATTATGAAACATTGCTACCCTTTCCTTTTCATAAAACCATCCACAGGGACAACACTCTTAACCAAGAAACTCTAGTGATCTCACCCAATGTAAAGAATTTCATAATTATGTTTTTATAACACAGTAAGTGCTCATGTCCAGAACAAAACTTTTTGTCACTCCAGTACCAAATCCTGACAATAGTATTTACTAATGAGTATTATATTAGAAATAAAGGGAGAATAAAAGGCTTTATATACAATAAGTAATCTAGTCTCTCTTTTAGGATCTAGTTCTTTTCAGAAACCAAATTGTGCAAATGACTAAACGGATGCCCTCTTTAAAGTTATTGAACTGCCAAAATAAAGGAGTTTTCACACACACACACACACACACACACACACACACACACACACACACACACACACACACCTGGAATGTTTTTAGGAGAATTTACTGATTTAAAATGCTATAGGAGAGAAAAAAAAGGTTTATTGATTTCCTCCAGTACCCTATAAAAGCTAACAGGAAATTCATAATTTACTTAATGTCTTGATGTCTAAATTAATGCCATTGTAAATACTGATGCTTCTAATAAAAGATATGTAGTCAAGTGTCACTGAACAAAAGGGATACATTCTGAGGAATAGCTTACTACACACCTAGGCTATATGGTACAGCCTATTGCATCTATACTAGAAACCTGTACAGCATGTTATTGTACTGAATACTGTAGGGAATTGTAATACAATGGTAAGTGTTTGTGTTTCTAAACCTATATAAAGGCAGAAAAGATACAGTAAGAATAAGATATAAAGATAAAAATGGTATGCATATATAGGACAGACTTTTATACAATTGGCAGTGCATTAGGTTAATTTATACCATAATAGCCAAAAACACATACATAACACATTGTGCTATGATGTTATGATAGCTATGATGTCACTAGGCAACAGAAATTTTTCAGCTACATTATAATCTTATGGGATCACCATCATACTGTGATTTGTTATTGATTGAGATGTCATTATGTGGCATATAGCTGTGCCGTAGAACCAAGAGAGACTCATTTTAAGGAACTGGCTCACAAGATTGTGAAGAGTAGTAAGTCCAAAACCTGCAGAGTAAGTCAGCAAGCTGAAGATCCAGGAAGAGTTGATGTTGCAGCTCAAATCCAAAAGCAATCTGCTGGCAGAATTGCCTCTTCTTTACTCAAAGTCTACTCATTTAAATGTTAATGCTATCTAAACAAATACATACCTTCACAAGAAAATCCAGACATGTTTGACTGAATAGCTGAGTATCATGACCTCTCCAAGTTTGTCACATGAAATTAACCTTCACAAGTATTCCAACTATTTAACAGATATTATAGAAATCATTTTGAAACAAAATAAAGATGTTTCAGAAATATAGTGCTATAGAAGTACTTAAGCTGGCCAACCATGGTGGCTCAAGCCTGTAATCCCAACACTTTGAGAGGCCCAGGTGGGTGGATCACGAGGTCAGGAGATCGAGACCATCCTGGCTAACATAGTGGAATCCGATCTCTACTAAAAATACAAAAAAATATTAGCCTGGCATGGTGGCCTGTGCCTGTAGTCCTAGCTACTCAGGAGGCTGAGGCAGGAGAATCACTTGAACCCGGGAGGCGGAAGTTGAGGTGAGCTAGTATCGCACGCCTACACTCCACCCTGGACAATAAGAGTGAAACTCGGTCTCAAAAAAAAAAAAAAGGCAAATCAGTTCTTCCTAGCAAGCTAAAAAGATATAACAAATAATTTTTAGAAATTTAATGTTCTCCATAGGAAAAAATATATCCAGCATATGAACTGCAGAGATGCATTTTCAGTTTTCAGAAAATATGCTGTATGTTAGATACATAATTTCATTAGTCTATTTTGTGGGGTGAGCTATTATGAGGGATCTGTCATGTCTCCACTTAAGCTGATGATCAAGCTAAAGCACTGTTTCAACATAAGTGCATGTCTTAGTTCATTTGTGCTACTATAACAGAATCCCATAGACTGGGTAATTCAATAAAACAGCAATTTATTTTCTCACAGTTCCACGGGTTACGAAGTCCATGATCAAGGTGCAAGCATTTAGTGTCCAGTTAATAGCCTTTTTGCTGCATCTTATATGGCAGAAGGCAAACAGGAAACAGGACAAATGCTGCATGTTTATTATATAAAGCCCTTAATCTCATTAACAAGAGAGGAGCCCTCGTGGCCTAATCACCTCTTAAGGGGCCTACCCTTTAATACTATCACACTAGCAACATCTGAATTTTGGAGGGGTCACATTGCCTAGCAGTCCATATACAAGGACCTCATATAAAAACTACTACTAATAATAATAATAATATTAACACCATGGAGAAATTTAAGAATTCTATCACAGATAAACAAAATCTGCCCATTCCCTGGATTCTGGGTGCCGGGTAGGGGGCAGGAATGGGAATAGTGTAATAAAACAAAAGTTATAATACCAGAATATAAAACCAGAATACCTGATAGTACCAGATAAAACTCAAATAAATTTATATTCATCTTCAATAAAATAACTTACCATATTAGGGATAAATGGACTGGAATATCACATACTAATGGAAAAATTTTGTTTAAATATCAGAAAATATGACCAATTCATGGTTCGTCTGAATAAAATTAATCTGGACATTTATAAAGGTACAACATGAAATAGGACTACCCCATAAGAATCTTTTGGGAATCTTTGAAAGAATTTTATACAATTGCTTCTATCTGTTGTTTATAAGTATATATCTATGGGGCCTGGCACAGTGGCTTACACCTGTAATCTGAGCCTTTTGGGAGAGCGAAGATGGTGGATCACCTGAGGTCAGGAGTTCAAACCAGCCTGGCCAATATAGTGAAACCCCATTTCTACTAAAACTACAAAAATTAGCCAGGCATAGTAGTATACACCTGTAGTCCCAGCTACTCAGGAGGCTGAGGCAGGAGAATGGCTTCCACCCTGGAGGCAGAGATTGCAGTGAGCTGATATCGAGCCACCGTATTCTGGACTAGGTGACAGATGAAGACTATATATATATATATATACACACACACATACATACACACACACACCCTATATGTGTGTGTATATATAGATATGTAGATATCTATATATACATATATATGTGTATATATCTATATATATATATGTGCATATATCTATATAACTAGATGTATACACACACACATATACATGTGTGTATATATGTACATAGACATACACATATATATGTTATATATACACACACATATATATGTATATATGTATGTGTGTGTATATATATGTGTGTGTATATCTGTATCTATATCCATGCATCTATTATTTATTTTATAGATTTGCTGAATCATGAATCTAACAAAAGCCATAACATCCACAGAAGCAAAATCAAACCAAAACAAAACACTATTAGATATTGTGTTCTGTGTCTACAACATTCTAAGATATTCAATGAGTAATGTAGGACATATGTTACTGGAACACTAATTTATGATTTTGAATTATGTAAAGCTTTGGCACTTACTCAGAAATACTGTCTTTACCACTCATGATTCTCTGTGGAAAATAATTAAAAGGAGCTGTAGCAGGTCTATTTATCTGAAGTTACTACCTTAATAAATAGAGGTTTCAGAGAGCCTCTAGAAGCAAATATGCTGTGGAAATTTACTGCTAACTTATGATTCTTAGCACAAGCTACTGGAACAAGAAGTAGACAGCTTCGTCCCAAAACCATTGGAGTAAGATTATCCTGCATCACACAATCCTTTGCATACTCTTGGTTATTTTGTTCTTCATACTTTTTCTCTTTACTATTTTAAGGTTTTATCCTTCAGATTTATCCTATAATCCTCTTAAGTTTAGGCTGTACTAGAGACACTTATCTCCTACACCATGGTTGTTTGTTTCACCTATGGCAGATCTCTCCCCATCTCCATCTTCTGGGGACATTTGGCAAAGTCAGAAGATATTTCTGAAAACTAGGGGAAGGTGGTGTCATTGGCATCTATTAGGTAAAGGTCAGGAATATTGCTGATCATCCCCTAATGCATTGTACAATCTCTTGGCCACAAACACACACAACAAATAATTATCTGATCCAAAATGTCAAAATGCTGAGATTAAGGAACTCTTCTCTTGATAGTCTCTAATGAAGCTTTGGCTGAATGAGAATGAAACCATGGTACTGAAAATAAGAGTGGTCCCCATCCTCCTAGAAAATGACTGATTGTTCTGCAGCTATGTTAACAAGGAGCTACCAGACCAGTTTTAAACTCATTCATCCATCACTGGAAATCAGCCTTTGTGAATACAGTTTTACAAGCCAAATGATCAATGGCAGCCTTTTGTTTTTGAAAGTCCAACAATCAGAAATGTACTCATTCCAATAAACACACTACTCAACGCCAAACAATCAACAACAGTGACCACACCATATACAGATGTGATAAAACCACTTATACATCTGAAAACCCACCAATCCCTGAACTCCATCCTTCTCAAACCCTTATATAAAATTAGGTTTCTTTTTAGGGGGAGAATTCCTACCAACATAGATATGCCTGACTCTATTAAACAATAATTTACCTTTGTCTTTATATTCTAGATATTGACAAGCTAAGAATTGTCAAAGGATTATCAGACCACCACTCAACATCTGAAATAGAAAGGTAAAGGTGAATTTATTGATTTTTATAATAAGAGAGAGCTATGCTGATCAGGCACAACAGTCTGCTGATTACATATAGTAATTTAAGGAAGCAAGGATTTCTTCCCACAAGAAGGTTGTGGCTTTGACACAGACAAACAAAAAACAGACAAGAAATACATGCCGCTACTTTTGGTCAATAGAATGGGCTTGCAAATAATGTCCTGGGTTCCCAAACCAAGCAGAGGCTACAAGGGGCCATGTGATGTGGTAATGCCACAATGCAGATTACAACAGTGCCTGGCAGATAAGAGGAGATCAATAAATACGTGTTGAGCGAATACACTTATGATGAAACAACTCATGAAAGCACGCACTTGAATGGGGAACAGGTTCGGGTTCGGAGGAGTTAGAAAAACATCTAACATGTATCAACTGCACAGCTGCAAAGAAGCAATAACTGTATTCTCATTTCTTGCCTTTATTATAGTTCCTTCTTGGCATCCTCAAAAGTGATATTTAGGTTTGGCTTATCCAGGATTATTATATAGCTTCACCTTTAGAGGTCATATCAATTTCCAGATCATTATTGTCTAGAGACAAAAGAGACCAGTACATGCCCCAGAAATACATCTTCTTCAGGGTCTTTAATAAAACCTTTAACTAACTTGTTAATCTTATTTTATTAAGTCAGGAAGCACTTGAACACCAGCATGTTTTCTAAGTCCTGGAATGGGAGAGGTGGAAACACAAGACCCTTGCAAACTCTTAGAATCTGGTGCCATTGTGTCATTTACCTCCCCTGACAAGCTCTTATCCTTCCTTTCTGCATCAATATAAGGCAGGGTTCACCATGTTATTTTTGAAATTATATTACTCATCTTCAGTGTTGTCATAATATTTTTTCTATTATATCATCACATTTTCACTACATAGATTTGGTCTTTAATTTGTATAAAGGTATATGACAAATGCAGAGTAGCATAGTAGTGAAAAAAGAATAAACTGAAAACTAGAAAGGCCTCGGTTGAAATTCTGCCTCCACCAGTTACCAGCTGTACAAACTTGGGAAAATCTTGTAACTATCTCTCTGAGTCTTTTTTTTTCCCCACAGTAATACTTAAAGTATCTCACAGCATTGTTATAAGTAATAAATTTTATGCAGAACACGTTCATGATAATGCCTGACACATCACAGGAACAAAGGGAGTGTAATTTACCTCTTGGAGTTTCCGTTGTCTATCCTAATGGCAAGTCACCTTGACTGTTTTAGGAACACCGATAGGACAAACAAAACATATTTTGAAAATAAGAAATATAACCTTTTAAATAAAAATATAAAAGCATAAATGTAGAAAAATAATATACAAATAATAGAATCTCTGGAATACCAAGCATTGTAAACAAAATTATAGATGTTAACTTGGTTTTGCAAGAACTGTCACAGCTGGGAGGCCGTTCCTAGAAGAGAGGTCATGCACAATACCCACCAGAGGAGTCAGCCCTCTCTAAGAAGGATGCAACACAGAGGACCAAGTTTTTCTGTTCTTTGGATTTTGTTTTAAAGGAATCTCCCTCTGTCTCCCAGGCAGGAGTGCAGTGGCATGATCTCAGCTCACTACAACTTCCGCCTCCTGGATTCAAGTGATTCTCCTGCCTCAGCCTCCCGAGTAGCTGGGACTACAGGCATGTGCTACTACTCTCGGCTAATTTTTGTATTTTTAGTAGAGATAGGTTTCGCCATGTTGCCCAGGCTGGTCTCGAACTCTTGACCTCAGGTGATCCACCACCTACCTGGACCTCCCAAAGTGCTGAAGATTACAGGTGTGAGCAACTATGCCTGGCGGGAGGGCCAAGTTTTTAACTTTTAATTTTAGAATTGTTCAAGCATAAAAGTTACAAAATAGGAAGTATCTTTGTACCCTTTACCATTATTTTCAACATTTTCCCACATTTACGTTTTTTCCTCTCTCTCCCTTCTTCCATGTACATTTTTTTCTGAACTATTTGAGAATAAG
Source organism: Cheracebus regulus (assembly GCA_963574635.1). Taxonomy (NCBI): domain Eukaryota; kingdom Metazoa; phylum Chordata; class Mammalia; order Primates; family Pitheciidae; genus Cheracebus; species Cheracebus regulus. Next base: position 28,195 of record CAUYQU010100134.1, read on the forward strand.
TTGCAGAAATTTTCCCCATTTGCTTCTCTAAGTGCTTCTATGTAAGTTTTCTAACAACAAAGATGTCCTTTTACATGACCATAACTTAATTATCAAAGTCAGGAGAATAACTTAATTTTTTTTTTGACAGTCTCTCTCTGTTGTCCAGGCTTGAGTGCAGTGGTGTGATCTCCACTAACTGCAACCTCTGCCTCCTGGGTTCAAGTGATTCTCCTACCTCAGCCTTCCAAGTAGCTGAGATTACAGGTGCAGAAAGTAACTTCAATATGATAACACAACTAATCTATAGGCCTTTTTCAGAGCTCTCTAATTGTCCCATTTGTACCCTTTATAAGCAAGAGACAATCCTGGATTATTGAGTTGTCCTATCTGTTTAGTCTTCTTTAATCTTTAACATCCTCAGCTTTTCTTGGTCTTTCATGGTATTGATAATTTCCAAGGGTACAGATCAGTTATTTTTGAAGAATGCCTCTGAATTCAGGCTTGTCTGCTAGTTCCTCATGAACAGATGAAATGATGAATGTGTAATCTACCATGGCCAAGAGCACATACATACCCACTAGACTAGAAATTAATAAGAAATGTTTTACTTTATTTGAAAAATAAACTATGGAAGAAAACACAAGTGCTCATCAATGAGAGAAGAAGGCAGCAGTCTAATATATTTTATCCTGGTCTTGATTGGCTTAAGAGCTTTGGAGGAGACAATGACCCTGGAGGGCCTGAAATTATGACAGAAATGAGGAAATGAATTGAATTGAGTATCTATAAAGGTGGAAAAGGAAATTAGTACTTATGTTTTCTTTCATATTTTTTGTTAATTAAAGCAAAACATTTATTGCTAAGTTCTAGTCTAGCATATAGATGTTCGTTGTTCACCATGGCAGAACACACAGCTTAAGGCCACTTATCACCCTACAGTATCCTGTGAGATAGAAATTGACTTGTGTAACTCCAGTTTATGAGACTTCAGATTTGGAGCAATTTTTCTCATCTCCCCTTGCTGGGCCTCCTGTGCTTTCTGAAGTGTTACATGTAGAAAACTGCTTTCCAAGAAGCCCTCCCATTAGGGAGCAATTTGGATCAGCTGATTTCCATTCACAGCAGATTGGGGCCCACGGGAATTAAGAGTTTAGAGACCTGGTGACTAACATGGCCAACTCTTTGCAATGAAAGTTGAAAACAGGGCTATTATGAGGATTTCTCTGTGCACTAAAAGCTTAGAGAATAAAAAAAACACGTGGAAAATGCAGCATCTTTAAAAGCAAAACAGTTGCATTTTAAAAAAATATATGAAGAAACTGGAAGACAACAGAATCCCAGCTGAGGCAATCATTACATTTTACGGATATTCAGTCTAAAGCATTTAAATTTAACAATTAAAAAGACACAGGGGAAGAAGGTAATGTTCCACTTTGGTACTTAAAACCTGTTGTTTATGTTTCACTGAGTGAGTTCTCAAAATTTTCAGCTGTTCCTGCTTAAAACCAGGGGCACAAATACTTGAGATCTGGAAAAAGATTACGAAATCAAGACAAACATACAAATTATTCTAAAGAAACAAGAAACATTTCAAAAATTCAGTGAATGAAGATGAGAAAAAAAAAAATCATTGTAAGCAGTGATTCACATCATGAAACATACATCAACTTATCAGAAAATATGGTATTACCAAAGTGAAAACTCAAAGATGCTATTTTGAAAAAATAATCCAAAATTAATCTTGCAAAAGAAAATAAGACTAATGTCTACCTCTATTTCTTTTCTCTTCATCCGCTCCACCAAATCCCAGAAACCTGTATTTTCCTATACATAAATTTTTGAGCCCCAACACAGAATGGTTTTTAAATTACAATATTAAATGTATAATGGAATGAAAATGAAAATCTAGACATACACAATATTAATAAATATTTAATATTGGAATATAAATATTCCTTTATACATTTGAATATTAAATATTCATATTGCATATGAATAAATTTAAAAATCTAGATTTTAGTTTTTAAATTACAATATTAAATGTATAAAGGAATGAAAATGAAAATCTGCACTAAGATGACACTTTCCCTTTCATATATTCAGTATATCATTAATGCCAAGCAAGGTATCAGGACCCCGGCATTGGAAAGGGGTCAACTTGCAGATCGGTAAGAAGAACTGATTGATGACAGTATAGCTTTGAAAAGCAAAGTTATATTAGATAGCAAGTACGCTGCAGAACAGTGCAATGGCTACCACAGCAAGAGAGGAGTGGATGTGCTGTGGAGGATTTTCCTTAGGAACATTTATTTACCTTAATGTGGGACCTTAAGAGTACTTTGGACCATATTAGCCACATAGATCATGATAAAGGATTATATATTGTAGGCATTTCAGTGCCTTAATGTCAGCAAGGGTTGCACAATGAGTTTTGGTGTGCATGCTGTACAGAAATTCTAGTTACTTATAAGTTTCTTTTTGAAAAGAGGCCTGGAACCAGATGCTGACTTTAGATAATTACTTATATATTCCTCAAATAAGGAGTTTTGTCTCTCTCTGGCCTGTTTGATGATCACCAGGCGATCTTTGCTCTCCTCAATTAATAACAGAAAATATGTTGGGCACATGACCTCACAGTAGACATTATATAAATATGTGACTGTGGCATGATTCCTATTTATTGGTAAACTATAAAAGAAACAAGTACATAAAATTCTGCTATTTATATTCAGTCCTGGTCTATGTCCACATTTCTCTGTCTACCGTATGTACTCATCAAACTAAATGAAAGAAAATATCAGGGAAAAAGTAATAAAATCTTTACAGCAAAGATAATATTAGCTCAATGTGTTCATTTTGGCTGTATATGATCTAATAATACAGAGAAAGTATTAAACATTTTAATAACTATGACTAGTGAATAGTTCATGAGCCATTCACAAAAGTCCTTTGTGTAAGTAATATTTAGGTAACTCTCACATGCCATGCACTGTGATTGAGGCTGGGGATAAAAGAGTGAACCATAAGATCAAGGTCCTTACTTATCACTTATCTCAAAGGGAGTAATAAGAACTATAAGAAAAATGAACCCGAATAAAATGAGAAGAACTGGCAAGTGAGAAGGAACAAGTAATGTGTAGGTGGTCAGGGAAAGCCTTTCTGAGGTGGTGACAAATTAAATTGAAAGCTGACAGATGAGAGGTTCCAGCCATGAAATGACTTGAGAGCAGAGCATTCCTGATGGAGAGAAAGGTAGATGCAAAGGTGTGGCTTGTTGGAGGAAGAGATAAAAGGGCAGTGTGGTTTACTTCGGAGACCACACATCTCTCAACTCACTGGTGCATGCCTTCTGTCAATCCAATCAAAACAACCAAAACAGATCGATCTGATCAGCAGCTACAGATACAATTCACTTTAGGGTTCCTTCCCCCTTGGGATACAACATGGATTCAGGATGGGAAACTTGGTCTAGAAAAGGTTTACTTGATAGCCATGGTCCTTTAGGATAAAACTCTGCTTACTCCTCTTCAGAGGGCTTACGGGCTGTCTTTAAATCTTGACTCTTAAAATAGTGCCTTTGTAAAAAGTCTGCAGAGATGAATATCAACACTTGGCATGCCATCTGCATAGAGCTAATTATATACACTTGTTATTTGTCACTATATTTCAGAATGAAATGTGCAAACCATCTGCCAACAACTTTATTCACATTTCTTGGATCATCAACAAGAAACCTTGTACTTCTTCCCCCACCTCCCCCCACCCCCACCACCAGGGAACACAAATTGTAATGTGCACAAGGTGGGTAGATGAAAAATTCTAAAAATGGCTTTGGCATGTACCAGAAAATAGTAGTTATTTTCAGTAGAATATTCTAGAATCATTTACATCTATCAGTCTGCCGTGTGTCCTTGATATAGTGTTAGACAAATCAAACCTAACTCTCCAAGTGTCAGACCGACACCAGTGCTTTTAGCATTGTTTACATGATTGTTGGGTAAGGAAGAACAAAGAATCTATGAGCTTAAAATAAGTTGCAGTTTGCCATTTGATTATGTAAATATGTGGCTGCATGATCCCCAGATTCTCCAAATCACATTTTATGCACAAAGGCAAAACCAGCTTTTGTGTCTTGAAAAACAGGTGCACAATTATCCCTGCAAAGAAAAAGAGAGTCATTTGCAGTGATTTTTGGGGAAATGATTGAGCAATTACAGACATACATACTAATTTCGTTTCATCCTCTGACCATCTTCTATTTACAAAATGCATAGGCTTTTTCTCTCCCTTTAATAAGGGAAAGAAGCTGCAGAAACAAAGATAAGGAAGTTGGACAATTTATGCTGCTGCCAGTGGACATCAACCTGGAACAGCTTGTTCAAGCATTTTTTCAATGAGTGCTTGTCGTGTCTGGATATTTAATAAAATACCCAAGTAGTTTAATTCTTATCTTACTAACAATGACTTGTCTGAACACCCCCACAGAAATCCAGGGATTCAATATCTTTCACAACATGTATAATTTTTAATTGTACTTTCTAATAGTCCATCTGGATAGAAATTGAAAGGTGAAGGAGAGAAAGACTAAAACAGCCCATATTTTGGTTTGCAAATTCAACTCACTATCTTGCCACCCGTGATTTGCTCAAGGCCAAAAGGCCCACATATTTGTTGTCATGTAAGATTAGAACTTGGACAGTTCCAGAAGGCAAAAAAGAAATGTTGTTCTTTACTACTGGACTACTTTCACCAGGTGAATACTATTTTCACTACTTGAGCCACTTTTAATGTTTGAACTCTGAAAAATTTCCAGGATTGGAACTATAATACTATACCAAGTCAAATTTCTATTTCCCGCATTAAAATTTTATAAAGTTGGTCTAAATGTATACATCTAAAATGTTTATACATTGTCTGTGCACACAGGCACACAGAGCCATCTTTATATCTTTATATCTACATTTGAAGGATCAGATGAAGAATCTCTAATTGTAGAAAATGATTTTTGCATAATTCAAAATCATTCAAATATCAATTACCTTTAAAAATTATCCCATTAAAACTACTTGGGAGATTTTCAAGTATAGATAATTGTATTCCAATAGATAATTTGATAGGGCTACTGGTAAACCATAAGAATAGAAACAGTCGGTATAAATGAGTTACAGCCAAATACTAGAAATATTGTAATATCCTTAATAAGACAGAAAAGTATATCTGAATATTAATTAATCCTCAATTTTAGTAAAACAGGATAGGATAAATGTCCTGATATAAAGGGTACATGAATCAATATTAGTTGGAGAAAAGGCTCAAAGCAAGTATCATTATACTCTATCCTTGGCCATTCTGTTTATCAAGTTCATGAATGCTTTGAATAAGAAAAAAGTGATTTGCTTATTATTTGCTAAGAAAAAGTATCTGAGAAACAGCCAACACATGAGATGAGTTGTGATTAAAAAGAGCAGGATAAAATGATGGGCCAAATTTAAGAAAAATAATATAGATAAATAGAATCTAGATTTTATCAAAACTATGTAAGCCTAAGCATAGGATAGGGAAGATGGTCTGGAATCTTTGCTCTACCACTTACTCATTGCACGAACTGGAGCTAGTTACTTAACCTCTTTGTGTTTCCATTTATTCATCCATAAAATGGGTATAATAAAAACAGTACTGATCTTTTACGAATGTTGTCAGATTAAATGACCTTAAAATATTATCAGTCAGTGACTCAACTCTCAATGAATGTTAGTTAAATTACTGTGGTGTTAGTTTTTTAAAAGGAGCTGTTTTGCCTAAAAGCTCAATGTGAATCAACAGTGTGATGAGACAGCCAAAATATATGACCTTCGGCTGCATTTAAAAAAAATAAAATATCAAGAGCAAGAAGTCTATGGGAATACTGACAAATGTTCATACAGCCCCTGGCCATGCTCTTCCTTCCTGGCGCCTCTGGCTTCTACTCTCTCCTTCTCTGTTTTCCTATATTCATCTCTTTTATATATGTTTCTCTCTGTCTTGCTCTCTCTTTCTATGCCACTTCTTTTCTGTCCTTTAGAGGAAACTTCAGTATTCCTGAGTGCATCCAGAGGAGAGCAAAAACTCCTCTTGATGTACTATTCCTTCTTCTCTGGTGAAGTCAGGAAGTGAGAAATTGGAAGTCACTCCTTAAACAGTGACCACCAGGCTCAGGAAGGAAAAAATTCTGTGAAGAGCCACACAAGCTGCTTTCAGAAGCATCCAAGTCAGACAGTTTAATCCAAGCCTATGCAGCTTAGCAGGGAACAAGACGACTCAATGGAGCAAATACAGGGAAGAAAACATTTGGATTAAAAATAGATATACTTTTTACCTAAAACTTTCTGAAACTAAGAATAGTATCCTCATGAAAAAGTAGGTTTTTCCTCACCCAAAAGTTTGAGAAGAGGCTACAGAGCCTATGATGATATGTAATCATGACAGCTGGACTTAAGCATCCTTGAAAAGGCTTGTCAAGTTAACTGTGCTTACAGATAAAATCATTGACTTTGTATGATGTTGTGATTTAAAGTACGGCACAGACCCTTCAATGAAACAAACAAGTAATAATAAACATAATTTTCACTTCAAACTGCAGCAAGACTTGGATTGTTCCATTGGATCAAGACTTTGAAAGCTCTTGTCAAAATGGAAAATATTGTCCACCAGGGGTTATTTTTTAATCATCATTCTTTTACTGTGAATTTATTTTCCATCTGTGCAATGGAACATATATATGAAATAAAATAGACTTCATTTTTTATGTAAAATCGGCAACTGGAGAGAAGCTATGAACAATAAAATCCACTGGGTTATGTACTTCCTTTTGCTTCTATGTCTTTTGATTAAGGAAGGCATTGCTTATTTATGTGACTGAATGACAAATCTCTGCAAAACATCTATACCATATAGTTATCACCAATTACTGACCATACAGATTTGAGAAAAATGCACGATTAAACTAAAATGTTGCCATTTTCAATATACCCAATATTATTGATTTGCTTAGTATGTCAAAAGGAAAAAAAAACTCATTCTTCACTATTATTTGCAACCTGAGTGCAATTGTCAGTGCTATTTAAGGATAAACTATAAATATAAAAGGAAAGAGGGAATATAAATTCGGTATCTAAAATGTAACTACTTCTGAATCAATTTTTTTAAAAAAAAATACTTGCTATATTTGCTATAGATACATTCACCTTGAAATTTTACTACCTACTCGCTGATGAGTATATAAAAATTACTCATTTTATATAACGGCCTAGGAAACAGGATTTTTTTTTAACAGCATAAAATTCATCATGGATTGGCTTAAATTGCATTTTTTTCCCCCTCATTTGCCATTTAGAAAACTAAAAGAGCAAACATTCCAAGAGAGAAAGATGCTTAAGAGTAGGGACACAGCTCTCGGACAGTCGAATATCCCCTCCCTGTTCCTCTAGAATAGCAAGCTACTAAACAAAGAGTTTTTCAGTAGAAATTTTGAGAGATCATTTGAAGATGTGTCAATGCAGAAGGGAACACACTGTGTGAGCAACAAGTTACGTAGATAAAAAGTAATGCAGATAAGGCCAGGTGCGGTGGCTCACGCCTGTAATCCCAGCACTTTGGGAGGGCCAGGCAGGTAGATCACCTGAGATCAGAGGTTTGAGACCAACCTGGCCAACATGATGAATCCCTGTCACTACTAACAATACAAAAATTAGCCAGGCATAGTGGCAGGCATCTGTAATCCCAGCTACTGGGGAGGCTGAGACATTACAATCTCTTGAACCCAGGAGATAAAGTTTGCAGTGAGCTGAGATTCTGCCGCTGCACTCCAGCCTGGGTGACAGAGTGAGAAAGAGTGTGACAGAGACAAGAGAAAGAGTGCAGCAATGCTGTAAATAAAGAAGAAAAGAAAGTCAAACATGTTACCCAGTCATACTGTTACATTTTACTATGCCCAGTGTAAAGATCATGAGGAATATCTTGAGTAGTTCCCAGGAGTTCAATATTTTTATTTTGTTCCTGCAGCCCATCGTTTCATTTTGTTCAGAACAAACAACTGAACTTTTCTAAGAAAGTTGACGAAGAAACCTTTAAGGCTTTGGAATTTTGCATTATTGCCACAAGCCTGATTCTGCCTCTTCCACACACAGTAGTACTAGAATGTACCTTTTATTTCTTTGATCCCAAAGTCATTCTGCGAATTCAAACATCAAAGGAAAGAAGAAACTGGTAGCTTCTTTTTCTGACTTTAGCAATTATTTCATAAGTTTCATTTTGCCTTTCTTCCCACAATAAGACTGAACAGGATGTGCTTACTAAATCTTCTCCCAAGCCAGGAAAACAGGTCTTCCCATACAGTAAGCTTTTGCGTTACAAGAGCAAGTAGTCAAAGATACTGAAAGAGACATAGTTCTTCTCACCACCAAAACCATGTGATTTAGGGGAAAGTTATTTCCCCTCTATGGGTTTCTGTTTTGTCCACTGAAAAATAAGAATCCTTAATTTGGTGACTGCTAATGTCTCTCGTACTTATAAAATTGTGTTCTTCTATAAAACATGGTGACAAATTCTAAAAAATTGTCACCTCATTCAATTCTTATTTGGCTTAGTCCTTTATAATGTACATATTTAATGTTTTAATACATATTTACACAGCTTAGACTGTAATCTTAACTTTTTCCTGATGATCTTTAATGCATCTAATTCTTCTTTGTGGTCATGAGAGGAGTTATGGCACAAATGCTCTACTAGATGATAGATATTAGTTTGTTGAAAGACACACACACATCAAACCTATTATTTCTTCCCATCAAAAATAATTTGTTTGATGACAAAGTGGGGGGAGGAGATAATGTCATCTTAATCAGTCAATAATGTATGTTACAGCATTGAGAAAAATGGATCTCAAGAAAAATGGATCTCAACAAATATGCACTAGTTTTTAGAAATTAAAAACACAGTATAAATATTGGCTATTTTTAAAAGGGAAGACTGAGCTTGGGGTTATCTATGAATGTGTACCAGAAAAACCCACATGATTCCTTTAAGTAACTGCAATTTTTTTCAGCCACAAATTATCATACAGTAGGAAGTATAAGCATAATTTTATAGCAGTAACCTGTGGAAAATTCTAGCAAAATTCTAGAGTAACAAAATTTTTCAAATAGTCAAATAATGCCCCAGTCCTCGGATTATGAAAACCACAAGTTAACCCACTAACTTGATACACAGAAAACATCTCTGATGAACCAGCAGAGTGATGGCTCATGTCAAATTAAATTTGCTTCTTTTTGTTAAAAGTCTATTAGGATTTTCAAGCCAAATTATGTTACATATAACATATTGCAATATCACCTTGGTTATACTAAAACTAACATTTTTTTAAATCAATGACCTGAATGAACACATTGTTATTTGTGGACAAACATGGTAACTTTTTTAACAGATAAAAGAATCAAGGATAGACATAGTATCAAATGAAACATGCATAAATTTAAGCTACAAATTGTGTTCCAGAACAATTGTACATATATATATATAGTCAGAAAATCAAGCTTGAAAGTAATTCTTGTGAAAATTATAGTGAGGGATAGCTTGAGTTAGAGGTTGCTCTCTATGTGCTCTATAGAAATGTATGTTTACATAAGTTCTACCTTAATAATCAGAGCCAGAGAAAATGAGATCTGCCTTAATCAATCTCCATTCTTACACGGCAAATAATAAGGCCTTATTATCAAAATAAAATGAACAGGTAAAATCTAATGAGTATTTAAAGAGTGCTAGGCAGTATTTTAAGCACTCTATATGCATCATCTTATTTTATCATCATGTAAATTTCATGAAATAGCCACTGTCCATCCCCATTAAACAACCTAGAAAACTGAGGTCAAAAGAGGGTAATGAACATGTACAATGTAACACAGCTAATGAGAGGCTAAGTCATGACTTCATACCATATTGATACAACACCCATTTTTTCTTTCACCACTACAACATACAACCTCCCAAGTACAGAGGTTAGAAAGCCAGAAACGCTGAGCCAAGTTTTTAGATAAATTAGGTAAACCAGCTGATAGGAACAGAAACACCTTCTTTAGTATTAATTATATGTCCTCAATATAGTACCCTTAAAAATGGCTTAAACAAACATTGCCAACAGATATAATACAGAACTCAGTATCAATTAATTTCAAATGAAAATAATCATTGGCTAATTCATTTAAAATTTAGTTGAACTATAATAAAGCAATATTATTTCTGGACCTGAAAAAAATACATTCTAGAACACCTAAATAATGTACAAAGGAAATCACAAAATCACTTCATTTGATCATTATTGGAGTTTTCAAGAAACTGCTAAGCTTAGGGTAATTGTAGGAAGTGGACACAGACAGATGTCAACTAATATTTTAAAAGGATAAAATTTGGTGCATTTTTTCTAACAGAGGACTAAATAACACAAACCCTCCCGTTAATGACAAATGGAAAAACTGGAAAATATGAAGGAGAGGCCACCAATAAAATCCTCTTTAGAAGAAAACACCATTTTAGGCCTCAGATGATGTCTATAAACAATTTCAAATATAATATTCAACAAACATGAAAATGAGGTCACATAAAGGAAAAGTAACACTAAATTCCATAAAAATTTAACATTTAAAAATTAATAATAGCAGATTTAAAGGGAGATTGACTATACTGTAATTATTAGACTTAGACTTTTAAATAACTGCTTTATTAAAGAATTTAAACAAATAAAAATTTTAGCAGAAAACCAAACTATGAAAATTACTTTGCAGCTTTAAAAAACCAAATACAAGAGCTAAAATTTTAAAATCAGATGTGTTTAACAGTAAATTAGACACAGCTAAAAAGATAATTAGAAAACTAAGTTATGTCAGAAAATATTGATTGAGAACTAAGCATTGTGGAGAGACAAAAACAAGAGTGGGTAAGAGGCATATTGGACATAGTGCGAAGTTCCAACATATGTGTACTTAGAACTTCAGAAAGAGAGAAGTCTACTGAACAAAGGCAGTATTAACCACAAGTTTCCCAAAGCTAATGAAAGATATCACTTTACTGATTCAAACATCCAATTATTCCCAAAGCACACTAAATTTAAGAAATCTGCACAATGAAACCTCATGAAAAAATGGGAGCATACAAAAAACAAAGAGCTAAATTTTCTTTAAAGCTGATTTCTTAACAGAAACAATGGAACCAAGAAAAATAAATTAATATTTTCATTGTTGTTTTAGTTCACTTTCACGTGCTATAAAGAATTGTCCACGATTGGGTAATTTACAAAGGAAAGAGGCTTAATTAACTCACAGTTCTGCTGGGGGTGGGGGGGTCCTCAGGAAGCTTATAGTCATGGCCGAAGGCACCTCTTCACAGGGTAGCACGAAAGAGGAAGAGCACAAGCCGGGGGAAATGCCAGACGCTTATAAAACCAACAGATCCGGTGAGACTCACTGATTATCACGAGAACAGCAGTAGGAAAACCACCCTCGTGATTCAATTACCTCCACCTGGCCAATTACCTCCACCTGGTTCTGCTCTTTTAGGGACTACAACAAGGTAAGATTTGGGTGCAGACACAGAGCCAAACATTATCAAATGTGGAGGAAAAAAAAATAGCTACCAATATTAAATTCCGTGCCCAAAAAATAAGAGTGAAAGTAACATGAGGAAATTTTTACGTAGCAGACTTTAAGAAAAATAATCATGTACAGATATATAGAGACATACTCACATACACATAGACATTTATATATGGATGAAATAGAGATTCATACGTAGATAGATTGATTTTAAAGTGTTCTAAGATCTTTGCATTGCCTAGGAAAAGGACAGAAGAATAAAAGTACTAATTAATATTAGATTTGGTAAGTCAAATGTGTTTTTAACCTCTAGCATAGCCACTAATAGAAAATACAATCATGTATGAATTCCAAATAAATAGTAAACAAAATGGAATAATATCTAATCTACTAATGGAAAGCAAATAGAAAGAAATTTTTTAAGAAAGTAGGTTTGGGAAATAGATAACATAAAGAAAATTGAAAAAGATTTTAAACTGAAAAAGATTAGTAATTACATTCAATGTAAATGAATTGGAAACTCCAATGAAAAGGCAAAGATTGTAACATTATAATAAAAGACCCATGTTTGTATATAAAACATACAGAAAGGTTACTTCAAAGTGAGGTTGTTTCTTAAACTGTTCCATGTAAGAAAATAGAAAATAAAAACTGAAATAAATACATTATTTCAAACTGAGTAAACTTAATGACAACAGGCATTAAAAGGAATAAAGTGAGGCACATTTTAAGAATAAAATGTTCAGTTCACCAGTAAGATAAAACACTTCTAAATTCGTATTCAACTAACATAATCATTTGAAAATATTCTAAACAAAACTGATAAAACTTACAAACACAAATTCATAATTATTATAGAGGTTTTTAAATCAACTTTCTCAGTATCATGAAAAAGACAGGAAAAATATAATAAGGCATAGAATATTTAAACAAAAGGATTAACAAATTTGACTCAATAAGACACATGGTTTGTTGCACCCCACAACCATAGAATGCAAATTGTTTTCAAGAAAACCTAAAATATTTATAAAAACTGACCAAAGAAAATCCCAATGTATTTTAATTATTAAAATACTACAGAAAATGTCTGATCACAGTAGAATTAAGGCAGAAATTAATAATTTCTTGCCATAATTTGGGGAAATTAATAAATAAAATTATTTGTAACCCATAGGTCAATGAATGAATAATAAAATATTTTTAACATAAAGATAGCTAAGATCTACATATCAAGGTTATGAAAAGCAACTAAAGTTAGAAATTTCCAGCTTCAATTTTATACATGAGAAAAAAAATAGGCCTAAAAAATTAACAAGCTCTGAATCTACTTCAAGATGTTAGAAAAGCGATAAAGATACACTAAAAGTACATAAAAAGAAATAGCAAAAAGAAGAACAAATATCAATGGAATAGAAACCAATGTAAAAGAAAGAATTGGTGAAGCCAGAACCTCGTTCTTTGAAAAGACAGTAAAATTAATAAACCCCGAAGTAGAATGACCTGGAAAATAAGAAATACAACAAAGATAAAAAAAAAAAAAGTCGATTTCAGAGAGAGAAAACATAATACCATCAAAGATCCTACAGACATTAAATATGTATTATTCAACAAATATAAAGCTATATGCTATGAAAAACATGCAATAAATTATTACCAAGATGTAAATAGCCTCATAACTGTTAAAAAAAAATCCATATTTAAAATATTACCACAAGGAGAACTGACTCCAGTATCCTGAAGGGTGAACTCTATCAAACATTTAAGATTATTAACTCAACTGGAATGTCAAGTTACTCTACGAATACTTGGAGAAACAAAACTTACAGACCAATTCCATTTATAAACCTAGATATGGAAATACTAACGTTTGCAAACTGATTTAGAAATATATAAAAAGGACAATGAAGTTTACTTCAGGAAAACGATATTAGATAAATTTTGTTTAAAGCAATCACTATGGTATGCTACATTAATAAAAGAAAAATCTTATATCTCAAAGACCAGAAAACATCTGATAAATTTCAACATTTATTCATGATTATAAACTCTTAGCAAACTTTTAATATTAATAGAAAGAAACCTTCTTAATGTAAGGAAGGGTAATTACAGAAAATTTGTAATATTTAAAGTTGTTTTCACTTAGTGGTAAAAGTTGAAAACTTTACTTTGAAATCAGGCTCAAGACAAGTACACCTGATATGACCTCTTCTATTCCACATTGATCTAGCAAGAAAAATATGCAAGAAATAAAGGTATAAGAATTGGAAATGAATAAATAAACTGCCACTCTTAGCAGAGGTCTTGATTCTCTAAGCAGAAAATTCAAAAGAAAATGCAGATAAATTATTAGACCTAATAAGTGAATTTAGCAAAGTGCTGTTTAGTATTACTATACAAAATTAAACTTCATTTCTATGTATCAGGAACAAAAAGCAGAAAACAAAATTAAAAGATGTTATTTAAAATACATTAAAATATGTATGCAAAACACTGTGAAAGACTGAGTAAAATGTTAAGAAAGCTTATTAAATTGAGAGATAAAATATTTTAATTGACCAGAAAACTTAATGTTTAAAAAATCAATCTCTCCAAATTGATCTATAAACTGAAAGCAGTCACGATGAGAATTGCAACAGATTTGTGTTTCTGGTTTTAGGGAACTGGACAAGTTATTTCTATAATTTATATAAAAAAGCAAAAGGTCAAGAATAGCCAAGACTATTTGGTTTCTGCTCTTGAAAATTATCAATGATCTCTAAGAGTTAATTTATGTGTGTAAAATGTATTTATATTTATTATATTAGGCATTAAAATGAGGAATAGTTTAAAATATTTGTGATAAATTGATTTAAAAATAATAATGAATACATTACAACAAAATAGCATATTTTAACATATAAAAATACTATATTTTTCAAATTAAAAATATAACAGTGGCCCTGTTTGCATTTTTGCCAATCTCTTCAAATTCTGGTTTAATAGACTGGATTAAATCTGCTGCATGTGCAATTTGGTTGAAGTATATAAAGAAAATCCAGCCTCACATATACATGTAGTTGGAAAGGATGAGATCAAGGGCCCCCTGATTGGGTGTTGGGTCCCTCATAGGCTTAGAGAACCAGTGACAACAAAAATCTTAAAATGACTATGGAGTGATGACCTGCTTTACTTATTTTATTATTTTTTATCTTATTTCAATAGGTTCTGGGGAACAGGTTATGTTTCGTTACATGGATAAGTTCTCTAGTGATGATTTCTGAGATTTTTGGTGCACACATCACCCAAGCAGTGTACACTATATTCAACATATAGTCTTTTTCTCTCTCAACTCCTTCCCAGCCTTTCCGCCAAGTCCCCAAAGTTCATTGTATCATTCTTACACCTTTGCACCCTCATAGCTTAGCTTCTACTTTGTGAGCGAGAACATAAGATGTTTGGTTTTCCATTCCTGAGTTACTGCACTATGAATAATGGTCTCCAATTCCATCCAGGTTGCTGCAAATGCCATTATTTCATTCCTTTTTATTCCTGAGTAGTGTTCCACACTACCACAATTTCTTTATCCACTCCTTCATTGATGGTCATTTGGGCTGATTCCATACTTTTGCAATTGCAAATTGTGCTGCTATAAACATGCGAGTGCAAGTATCTTTTTCGTATAATGACTTATTCCTCTGGATAGATACCCAGTAATGATACTGCTGGATCAAATGGCAAAGTAGATCAAATCTACTCTTAGTTCTTTAAGGAATATCCACACTGTTTTCCATAGTGGCTATACTAGTTTACATTCCCACCAGCAGTGTAAAAGTGTTCCCTTTTCACCACATCCATGCAAACATCTATTTCTTTTAATTACGGCCATTATTGCAGGAGTAAGGTAGTATCACATTGCGGTTTTGATTTGCATTGCCCTGATCATTAGTGATGTTGAGCATTTTTTCATGTGTTTGTTGGCCATTTGTATATCTTCTTTTGAGAATTGTCTGTTCACGTCCTTAGACCACTTTTTGATGGGACTGCTTTTTTTTCTTGGTGATTTATTTGCATTTCTTATAGATTCTGGATATTAGTCCTTTGTCAGATGTATAGATTTTGAAGCTTTTCCCCCACTCTGTGGGTTGCATGTATACTCTGCTGATTATATCTTTTGCTGTATAGAAGCTTTTTAGTTTAATTAAATCTCATCTATTGTTATTTTTGTTACATTTGCTTTGGGGTTCTTGCTTATGAAGTCTTTGCCTAACCCAATGTCTAGAAGGGTTATTCTGATTTTCTGGAACTTTTAAGTTTTCAGGTTTCAGATTTAAGTATTTGATCCATGTTGAGTTGATTTTTGTATAAGGTGAGAGATGAGGATCCAGTTTCATTTTTCTACATGTGACTTGCAAATTATCCTAGCTCCATTTGTTGAATAGGATGTCCTTTCCCCTACTTTATGTTTTTGTTTGCTTTGTCAGAGGTTAGTTGGCTATTAATATTTGGCTTTATTTCTGGGTTATCTATTCTGTTCCATTTGTCTGTGTGCCTATTTTTATACCAGTATCGTGCTGTTTTGATGATTATGGTCTTATAATGTAGTTTGAAATCGAGGAATGTGATGCCCCTGGATTTGTTCTTCTTGCTTAGTCTTGCTTTAGCTATGTGGGCTCTTTCTTCAGGATTGCTTTCTTCATTATGTGAAGAACAATGGTGCTATTTTGATGGGAATTGCATTGAATTTGTAGATGGCTTTTGGCAGTATGGTCACTTTCACAATATTAATTCTACCTGTCCCTGAGCATGGGACGTGTTCTCATTTGTTTATGTCATCTATTATTTCTTTTAGCACTGTTTTGTAGTTTCCCTTGTAGAAGTCTTTCACGTCCTTGGTTAGGTATATTCTTAAGTATGTGATGGTTTGTTTTGTTGTTGTTTTGTTTTTTGCAGCCATTGTAAAAGGGGTTAAGTTCTTAATTTGATTCTTAGCTTGGTTGCTATTGGTGTACAGTAGTGCTATTGATTTGTGCACATTTACTTTGTATCCTGAAAATTTGCTGAATTCATTTATCAGTTCTAGGAGCTTTTTGGATGCAACTTTAGAGTTTTCTAGGTATATGATGATATCACTGGCAAACAGCAGCAGTTTGACTTTCTCTTTACCAATTTGGATGCCCTTTATTTCTTTCTCCTGTCTGATTGCTCTGGCTAGGACTCTCAGGGTGAATGCTTTCAACTTTTCCTCATTTAGCATATGTTGGCTATGGGTTTGTCATAGATGGCTTTTATTACCCTAAAGTATGTGTCTTCTGTGCTGATTTTGCTGAGGGTTTTAATCATAAAGGGATGCTGGATCTTGTCAAATGCTTTTCCTGAATCTCTTGAGATGACCATGTGATTTTTGTTTTTACTCTTGTTTATGCTGTTTATCACATTTA
>CAUYQU010100135.1:0-78272 GCA_963574635.1 Cheracebus regulus
AGAGGCATTCTGATTTCGGGTGTTCTCAGCCTTTTTGCACTGGTTTCTTCCCATTGTTGTGGATTTATCCACCTGTCGTCTTTGTAATTGCCGATTTTCAGATTGGGTCTCTGGGCGGACGTCCGGCTTGTTAATGATGAAGTTTTTTCTGTTTCTTAGTTTTCCTTCGAGGGGCGCCCCTTCCCCACAGAGCTGGGCCGTCCCGGGTTCAGCTGTGCTTTCTCTGTCCTCAGCGCTTCCAATTGCTGTTCTCCTTGTGGGGATGGGACCGGCCGAGCCCGACTAAAAGGGCAACCTGTCCCATACACGCCGCAGTGAGAAGCGCCGCGACGGCTAAAAGAATTGCGCTGGCGACCCGTGTTGCTCCTTCTCCGGGAATCTCCCAGTCTGTGGGCATCAAAAATTCGTCTGCAATTGCGGCATCCACTCACTCTCTGCGCTTTCACTGGGAGCTACAATCCTGAGCTGCTGCTACGCGACCATCTTGGATCTCTCCGCTTTTATTTTCTTTGTGTACCTTCTTTTCTTTTCCTGCTCCCTTTCACCTGCTGGCTAAAAGCAGGGTACTTCAATATCCTAGGAAATGGCAAGACCTCATGAAGGAGGTTACCTGGGTCCCTGAATGACTACGTGGAGCTGATTCCTTCCTGTGACTTGAGGAAGAATGGGACTGTGATGGGAACATGAAAATAAGCTTTCAGAGTCACAACCCACTGGGACTGTGATGGTTTGTTACAGCATTGACTTGATCCAGACCAAACAGCTATTACATTTAAAAAAATTTTTTTTTCTTTAGTTTTTTGAGACAGAGTTTCGCTCTTGTTGCCCAGGCTGGAGTGCAATGGTGTGATCTCAGCTCACTGCAGCCTCTGCTTCCCAGGTTCAAGCAATTCTCCTGCCTGAACCTCCCAAGTAACTGGGATTACAGGTGCCCACGACCACACCTGAATAATTTTTGTATTTTTAATAGAGACAGGGTTTCACCATGTTGTCCAGACTGGTCTTGAACTCCTGGCCTCAGGTGAGTCACCTGCCTCAGACTCCTAAACTGTTGGGATTACAGGCGTGAGCCACCGCACCCAGCCTAAATTTTTAATTTCTAAGAGCTCTTTCTTGTTCTCTGATTGTTTCTTTTCCATAGCATAGTGTTCTTGTTTTATGCATCCAATCATGATATTTAACTTTTAATGACACATTCTTCTGTTCTGTGCATTTTTTTTCTGCTTCTCCTGACTTCCTTTTTATTGTTTGTGGGTTTTGCTCTCAATTTCAACTAAAACTAGTTTCACATTTATTTGGAGGAGGAACAGCATTACGTGGAGGAAAGTTTAGAAAAAGGAAGGTTTCTTTTGACAGTCCTTGGCTTCTCTTTCTGGCCTGAACAATTCAGCTGTGGCCCACATTTGCTTACCCTAATTACTAGCAAAGCAAAAGCCTAGTATTTACCCAGACGCAATATTCTAGGGAGGCAGCCAACTCCCAGCCCTCACGATTGAGGCATGCCTCTTAGAGAATGCATCAGTTCCAAGCAGCTTGTCAAACAGTCCTTTCAACACTTTATTTTCTCAGATTTTAGCACCTCTTATGAATGAGCATCCGGGCAGCCAAAAAATAAATAGTGAAGGGCATCATCCAGGCAAAGAGGGGAAGAGAAATGGACTTGGCTAGAGAGAAGGAAGAACGTATGCAAAGAGGTGAGATGAGAAGGAGCCTGGGGACTGTGACATTACAAGCAGGGCATCCCTTCGGAGGGGAGATAATGAGGAGGGTTTCGACGCAAGCAGAGGTAGAAAGAAAGGTCCAGGCCAGACCAAGCAGGACCTCCTAAGCCCTGTTCTTGAAAAGTTCTCATGAAATACTGTGGGAAAGAGAACACATCCTACTGGGGAACTGGGGAGAAATATACATTTCCCCCAGCTCCCTCAGACCACGTCTCAAAATATGTATATATATTTTTTGAGATGGAGTCTTACTCTCCCAGGCTGGAGTGCAATGGCATGGTCTCAGCTCACAGCAACCTCCGCCTCCCGGGTTCAAGTGATTCTCCTGCCTCAGCCTCCAAGTAGCTGGGACTATAGGTGTATGCCAACACTCCCAGCTAATTTTTTTATTTTTGTAGAGACAGGGTTTCACCATCTTGGCCACGCCATTCTTGAACTCCTGACCTCAGATGATCCGCCCGCCTCGGTTTCGAAAAGTGCTGGGATTACAGGCAGGAGCCCCCATGCCTGGCCCACTGAAATATTTTCAAAAGGGATTAACCATGATCACATCTGTTCTTAGATGAGGTCATTCGGACTGCAGTGTGAAGTTGGATTGGAGGGTGGACCAAAGGGGAAGCTGCCGAAGTAGCTGTTAAAGATGGTGAGAAATGGACAGTGGGGACATCGAGGAGGAAATGTCAGCAAGACCCAAGACATGTATGGAGAGAGAGTGTGGCAGGTGTGACATGTAACTGAAATGGATGATGGCAACTTTCATTGAGCAGAGAAAAGTCAGGTTGGTGGTAAAGGTCATGAGTTGACTCTGGGGCACCTTGATATAGCCACTTCCAATATCACCTGTTTCAACAAGCCCCAGTGTTCCTTCCTGCTCAGTTCCCCCAGCTAGAATGTGTCTTCTGTCCTGCAGCATTGTATGAGAACTGCTAGAACATCACTCTCCCCTTCCTGTGGAGATTCTGTTTGCTCATCTGCCTGTCCCACTGTGTGCCTTACACACAGTAGCTGCTCTTGGAATGTGTGGTAGGTGGATTGATATGAGAAGTGCTTATCTGCATGGTTTCACTATGAAAGTGTTGAAAGCAGCCAGCGCTCCTCCTTCCTGACCTGCAGGCTTCCACTCGGCTGTAGGGCCTGGTGTGATGGAGGGGCCCAGCCTGAATCTGGACAGGGAAGGTGCCTGCAGATATTTTCATGCTTTAGGACAGATGGATGTCCAGTTTACTTTCTGCTCCTTCAGTGGCTTGTGGAGGTAATTTTATCCTGCTGTGTACTGTTAGGTCGTGGAGGAGACAGGCACCTTCTCTCTTCTTTCTGGAAGGTAACCAGAGGTCTTTCCCCTTTCCTGGGGGGCAGCTGCTCAGTCGCAGGCTCCAGATGTCTACTTCAGAATTCAAGAAGACTTTCCCGAGCTGGGAAACAGACCCAAGGAAATATCAGCCAGAGGCTTCATTTTATCATCTGTGGAAACGAAAGATGTTAGAGTACCTAGGAGAGTCTTAACGTGCAAGACACTGTCTTAAGGCTGCCTGCAGAACAGAGGGTCATCTGCTTTCATTGGATTCTCGAGGGAGCCTCAACAGGCTATGCCTGAACCCCAGGTTTGGGGCATCTCTCTAACCCTCCAAGCTCTGACATCATCATCACCATTAGCAGCCGAAATGAGTGCAATGGTTGGGATGTGCCGACAGCCCTCCCAAGAGTTCCATATCTGCCTGACCTCCTCTGACCTTCACAGCAACCCAGTGACTCAGCTGCTATTTTGCCCACATTTTACAAACCCGAGTCAGCATGCTTTACTCCAGTGACCCAAGAACCCAGGTGCTAAGGTCAGGCCTGCATCCAAATCAGGGTGGGATCAGTGGTGTGCCCTGAACAAGTCATTATCCTCTCTCTCTCTCTCTCTTTTTTTTTTTTTGGAGACAGAGTTTTCACTCTGTTGGCCAGGCTGGAGTGCAATGGTGTGATCTCAGCTCATAGCAACCTCCCTCTCCCAGGTTCAAGCAATTCTCCTTACTAGCTGGGACTATAGGTGCCTGCCACCATGCCTGGCTAATTTTTGTGTTTTAGTAGAGACAGGGTTTCACCATGTTGCCCAGGCTGGTCTTGAACTCCTAAGCTCTGGTCATCCACCTGCCTCCACCTCCCAAAGCACTAAGATTACAGGCATGAGCCACTGTGCCCAGCCCATTACCCTCTTTTAATTTCAATTTTCTCATCCACAAAATGAGGGCAATAATATCCTTTCTTCCCCACTGGCCATGTTCATGAACGTACTTATTTGCTCATTTTGAAATATGCAGCAATGTGCGCCAGAAAGGCCAGGGCATGAGTCCTGCGTGAGGTGTCCTCAGGTGAACGTGGGTGTGGGCTGACTTTCTCTGCGCTCCCTGTGGAGTCACAGCGGGGAACCGGGTTGAGTCACAGCACAAGGGCACTCACAGGCTCCACCCCAAGGAAGTCCCTGTTCTGCTGTCGGTCAAAGAAGCCCTGAGCCGTGACTGTGGACTGACACCCGCTGCCTTTGTAACCTGGATGGTTTATATAACCTCCCACATGAGAGGCAGGAGGCCTCAGGGCCTGTGGCCTGCGATAACCTCGGTAGTGGGAGCCCTGTCTGTGGATTGCCCAGGGGCTGCCGTGGGGCAGGAGACTGGTGAGGAGAACACAGCTCTGCAAGGCCCTTATGATTTGTTTTAACCTTTAACTTTTCAGAAATTTCAAATGTAAAGGATGCATGATACAATTGAGGTTAATAAAAAACAGACTCACAAGTGCACCTCCTCAGCTCCTGGCTCCGGCTCCCAGACTCCCGACTCCTAAGGCCAATACTTTGAATTCTGTCAGGCATTTCTCCTGGCATTTATCTCAATAGTTCCAAATGATAAGCTTGTGATGCGATTTCGCAACCTTTGCTTCAAACATCATGTATTGACTTTCTATATTACGATGGTCCTTACTTCTGTTATATCTCCCTTCTTCCTTTTTCAGTTCTTTCAATGTATATTTTAAAAGTTCAGGTTGGGTGCAGTGGCTTACGCCTATAATCCCAGCACTTTGGGAGGCCGAGGTGGGCGGATCACCTGAGGTCAGGAGTTTGAGACCAGCCTGGCCTACATGGTGAAACCCCATCTGTACAAAAATACAAACATTAGCTGGGCTAGTTGGCATGTGCCTGTAATCCCAGCTACTCAGGAGGCTGAGGCAGGAGAATCGCTTGAACCAGGGGGCGGAGGTTGCAGTGAGCCAAGATCATGCCACTGCACTCCAGCCTGGGTGACAGAGTGAGACTCCATCTCAAGAAAAATAAAAAAATAAAAATAATTAAAATTAAAAATTTTTTGTTTTTAGAGACTATGTTGCCCATGCTAGTCTCAGACTCCTGGACTCAAGTGATTCTCCCATCTAGGCCTCCTGCAGCATTGGGATTACAGGCGTGAGCCACCATTCCTGGTCTGGAGATACATATATATATATACATATATATGTGTGTGTGTGTGTGTGTGTATACGTGTATATATGTATATGTATATATGTGTATATGTGTGTGTATATATGTACATATATATATAAATATATGTGTGTATATATATATATATATATATAGAGAGAGAGAGAGAGAGAGAGAGAGAGGAAGTCTCACTCTGTCACCCAGGCTGGAGTACAGTAGTGCCATCTCAGCTCACTGCAACCTCTGCCTCCTGGGTTTAAGCAATTCTCTGCCCCAGCCTCCTGAGTAGCTGGGATTACAGGCACGTGCCACCACACCTGTCTAATTTTTAGTATTTTTTTTAGTACAGACAGTGTTTCACTATCTTGGCCAGGCTGGTCTTGAACTCCTGACCCCATGATCCACCTGCCTTGGACTCCCAAAGTGCTGGGATTATAGGCGTGAGCCACCATGCCCAGCCCTGATATTTTATCACAATTTTAGTTAATAATAAGAAAACAAGCTGATTAAAAAAATGGATAAAGGACATTGAGTGGAAAACTAAACTATTTTTTTTCTGTTCTCACCTCACAACAATTGACATTTTCTGTGGCTAAATGTGTGGATTTTCCCCACACACACCAAGCAATCACCTCTTCAGCAAACACCAGCTGGGTGTCCTCCAATTTTTTTTTCTTTTTCTTTTGTTTTTAAATAAAGTTTCACTTTGTCATCCAGGCCGGAGTGCAGCAGTGTGATCTCGGCTAACTGCAACATCAGCCTCCCTGGTTCAAGCAATTCTCTTGCCCCAGCCTCCCGAGTAGCTGGGACTACAGGCTACAGGCATACGCCACCATGCCTGGCTAATTTTTGTATTTTTGGTAGAGATGGGGTTTTGCCATGTTGCCAAGGCTAGTCTTGAACTCCTCACCTCAAGTGATCCACCCACCTCAGCCTCCCAAAGTGCTGGGATTACAGGTGTGAACCACCGTGCCTAGCCTGGGTGTTCCCCAATTTAATTCAATTCTGACACTATTTACCTGGAGATAGTGATGGATCCCACAGGATGAGGGCTCAGTTCCTCAAGACTGCCCCACCCCCCACTTCAGATGTCAATCACAAGCCCCTGGTTGTGTTACCCGTGCTTCTGCCCAACTGGTTATAAACTGGAGTTCCCATGACCCCCTTCCGGGTTAGATTAATTTGAACTCAGGGAAGCACTTATGCTTGCCAGTTCATTATAAAGAATATTACAGGCTAGGCATGGTGGCTCACGCCTGTAATCCCAGCACTTTGGGAGGCTGAGGCAGGTGAAGTCACCTGAGGTCAGGAGTTCAAGACCAGTCTGGCCAACATGGTGAAACCTTGCCTCTACTAAAAATACAAAAATTAGCCAAGCATGGTGGCAGACACCTGTAATCCCCGCTACTCAGGAGGCTGGGGCAGGAGAATCACTTAAACCCGGGAGGCAGAGTTTGCAGTGAACTGAGATCGCACCTCTGCACTTCACCTGGGCAACAAGAGTGAAATATTGTCTAAAATAAATAAATACATAAATAAATAAAATCAGGATATCACAAATGATACAGATGAAGAGATGGATAGGGCAAAGTATGTGAGAAGGGCTCTGAGCTTCCATGCCCTCTCTGGGTGCACCAGGCTCCAGGAATCTCTGTGTGCACAGCTACTTGGAAGCGTTCTGAACTCTGTCCTTTTGAATTTTTATGGAAGCTTCATTAGATAGACACGATTGATGATCAACTTAAGCTTCAGCCTCTCTCCCCTCCCCAGAGGTTGGGGGTAGAGTTGAAAGTTCCATTGCTCTAGTCCTGCCTTTCTGGTGAACTGCTCCCATCCTGAGCTACCTAAGGGCTTCCAGCCCTCAACCATTAGCATATAAGAAGTTACCACTTTGGAGGTTCCAAGGATTTTGGAAGTTGTATGCCAGGAAATGGATCTAAGACCATAGATATATGTTGCAATATCACAGACACAAATAGACAGTTTTCAAAAGAAGACATACAGATGGCTGTCTGGTATATGAAAAAATATTCAATATCACTGATCATCAGGGAAATGCAAATTAACACCACAATGAAATATTACCTCACACCTATTAGAAAGGCTATTATTGAAAAGACAAGGCTGTGGCCGAGTGCAGTGGCTCACACCTGTAACCTCAGCACTTTGGGAGGAGTTCAAGACCAGCCTGGCCAACATGATGAGATTCCCCATTTCTACTAAGAATACGAAAATTAGTGGTGGTGCATGCCTGTAGTCCCAGCTACTTGGGAGGCTGAGGCAGGAGAATCACTTGAACCCTGGAGGTAGAGGTTGTAGTAAGCTGGGATCAGTTCACCGCATTCCAGTCTGGGTGACAGAGCAAGACTGTCTCAAAAAAAAAAAAAAAAAAAAAGGCCAGGTGTGGTGGCTCATACATTGAATCTTAGCACTTTGGGAGGCCAAGGCAAGAGGGTCACCTGAAACGGCACACTAGACCAGCCTGGCAAAAAAGCGAGCCCTCATCTCTACAAAAAATAAAAATAATTAGTCGAGTGTGGTGGTGCATGCCTGTAGTCTCAGCTACTTGGAAGGCTGAGGGACAATTGCTTGAACCGTGGTTTGAAGCTACAGTGAGCTCTGATCACAACACTATACTCCAGCCTGGGCAACAGAACAAAACCTTGCCTCAAAAACAAATAAATAAGCAAAACACAAAAGACAAGTGTTGGTGAGGATGTAGAGAAATGGGGACAACTGGTACACGATTGGTGAGAATGTAAATCAGTACAGCCATTTGGAAGTGCCTCAAAAAACTAAAAACAGAGCTACCATATGGTTCAGCAAGCTTACTTCTGGGTGTATATCCAAGGGAAATGCAGTCGGCATTCTGAAGGATATCAGCACTCCCATGTTCATTGCGGCATGATTCACAATAGCCAAAATATGGAATCAACCTAAATGTCCCTAAATGAATAAACAAAGTGTGGTATACCTATATCAAATGTAATATTAATTTAGCCTTAAAAGAGAGGGACATCCTGTCATTTGCAACATGGATGAACCTGGAGAACATTATGCTAAGTAAAGTAAGCCAGGCACAGGAGGGCACGCTGACCCAACTGCCAAAATCACAGGCACTAACATACTTAAAGAAATCAAAGTTAATTTTATTCTGAGCCAAGTAGGAGGACTATAGCACAGGATCACAGAGTCAGCAGAAACTGACAATGGTCCTAGAGAGTTACATGAGGCACAGTCTTTTTACATTTTGCCATATAGAAAATGGGAGAAGGGGCCGGGGGCAGTGGCTCACGCCTATAATCCCAGCACTTTGGGAGGCCAGGGTGGGTGGATCACCTGAGGCCAGGGGTTTGAGACCAGCCTGGCCAAGATGGTGAAATCCCGTCTTTACTAAAAATACAAAAAATTAGTTGGGCTTGGTGGCGTGCGCCCGTGTAGTCCTGGCTACTCGGGAGGCTGAGGCAGGAGAATGGCTTGAACCCAGGAGGCAGAGGTTGCAGTGAGCTGAGATCGTGTCACTGCACTCCAGCCTGGGTGACAAAGTGAGACCCTGTCTCAAAATAAAACAAACAGAAATAAAAACGAAAGAAAATGGGAGAAGGGGGTTGTTCCATGAAAGGGCCTTATATGCAAAACGACCCCCAGATGCCAAAGTTGCTGGAAATCAGAAAAGGAGGCAGACAAATTCAGTTTGTTGGTTTAGTGTGTTTTAGTGGGGGAAAGAACTTACAGACGGAAGTGTGGTCTTGGGATTTTAGCTGCAAGACAGTAGATACCTCTCCGCACTATTCCTCCTCTGACCCAGGGCTAATGTACCTTAGGGAAAGGGCGTGTGTGTCCAGCAAGACAATGAAAGGCAGCCTCCAGAACAGGCAAGAATGTTATATGCGCCATAGCCTACGATTTGTGTGAAGACATGGAGACTGTCATGTTCTTACACTAGGAATAGTAAATTAAGTAAGAATCAGGCAGCATTTGCAGGACAGGGGCTCATCAGAACACAGCATGGCACGTTCGCATCCAAGATAGAGCCAATTCCTGTCTCCGCAGCGCAGTGAAGGAAAGGTGACATTTAGGATTCTGATTGGTGCTTGCTGACATTATGCATAAAGAAATGTGCAGTTAATATCTGTAGGGTAAAAAGTTACGGCGTATGTAGGGGTCATAGGGTCTGGAGAGGGGTGATGGATTCTATCCTGCCTTTGTGCTTCATCTTGATAGCCAAGGTTACAGTGACTAATGCCAGTGAAATATTTGACAGACTCCACCCTAGCAGGCGAGACTTCAGCTTTAGTTCATAGGCCTTGTAGCAGTACCCATTTGTCCAACCTGCAGCCATCTTGGGCTGTGTTTTAAAGCTTTTTCTTTCAGATTTTCTTTTTCTCTGACAATTTTTTCCTTTTGGTTAAAATTCTCCAAAGGAGGACTTTGAAAACCAAATAATATATCTGAAGGATTTGAAGAGGACAGGTCCCCTTTGCTTGGAATTACAGGGCATAGGGGATCTAACTGGAATTTTGAAACGCCCTTCTTCTATTTTTCACTCCTATACGAAGTTCTGTCATTTGGTTTGTCAGCGAGGATGTGAAAATCCTGTATTTCCTTTCAGAATGCCAGAGGCTCTCCTGTCATGCTAATATCTCCTCATGTTATGGGGAAAAGACGTGATCATTGCAATTAGAATCATTTCCTTAGGAGCTGTTCCTCAGATGCAATGATGTGTTGCATGGTCAACCATATTGCTGACGCGCCTTGAGGAGCTGGGAAGAAGAATATACAATTTGATGTATTTTATAAACCTTGGGACTCTAGGATTGAAAAAATTTAAAATAAGGCTAGGTGCAGTGGCTCATGCCTGTAATCCCAGCACTTTGGGAGGCCAAGGCAGATGGATCTCCTGAGGTCAGGAGTTCAAGACGAGCCTTGCCAACATGGTGAAACCCTGTCTCTACTAAAAATACAAAAATTAGCTGGGCATGGTGGCAGGTGCCAGTAATCCCAACTACTCAGGAGGCTGAGGCAGGAGAATCACTGGAACCTGGGGGGCAGAGTTGCAGTGAGCTGAGATAGCACCACTGCACTCCAGCCTGGGTGAAATTCTGTCTCAAAAAAAAAATTTAAATAAAAAGCACTTCCTCAGTCGATCAGAAATAGGGAAGAATATGTTGGACAAAATAGTCATCAGAAGACCACTCTTACATGCATGCTACAGCTGTTAGTTCAGGTCAATGAACTAACTTAATTTTGGCTGGATTTCTGTTCTTTCAGTGACATTTGCAATTTTTGCAGCATTTATAGCATTCGTAACATAGACACACTAGAAAATAATAGTAGCGTGAACAACATACTGAAAAATAATAATAATAGTGTGAACAACTGAGAGGTCCTTTGCCGTAAAGACAATGAAGAAAAGAAACAACGTAAACCTTGAACTTACATTTTGATAGTCTTATGACTAATCTAATAATTTTCCTCCCCCCTTTGTTGTTTGTATTTGTACCTTATGATTTTTTTTTAGTGTGTTCACTTAGAAGCGAATTGATGATTTATCTAATTGCTCCTCCAGCCATGTTTTTTTTTTTTGCTGGAAATATAACTTGAGATGAACTGAGTTTCAATTTAAAAAAATTTTTATTATCAATGTCATAATAATGCCACATATCATGATCATAAGTGTTATTTTGTCCTAAAAGTAACTTCTCTATGCACCCCATATTGCACCAAACAGCAGTACAATTTAAATCAAATATTGTCCGGTAACAGACAAAATCTAGAATGGTTACAATCTCATTTTTTCCCTTCCCAACAAAAGCATCCTTTTCCCATACACCATATATTATTTTGTTTTGTTTTTGAGACAGGGTCTTGCTCTGTTGCCCAGGCTGTAGTGCAGTGGTGTGATCACAGCTCACTGTAGCCTCGACCTCCCAGGCTTAAGTGATTCTCATTCTCCCACCTCAGCTTCCTGAGTAGCTGAGACTGTAGGCATGGGCCACCACCCCTACATAATTGTTTTGTTTTGTTTTGTTTTGTTTTGTTTTTTTGTAGAGGCAAGGTCTTATTATGTTGCCTGGGCTCCATATATTATTTTGAACAGGTGTAGAACTTAGAGGTCATGTTTCCATGATTTCAAGATTCCAAATCTAACAGGGACAGTACTATTTTCTCTGAATGTGTTTACAATCTAGAACTGAAATTGGATTCCAAGTATTATTATTTAATATTGTCCATCAACTGCCCATTGGGAGAATGTACATATTGTTAAAATAATCCCTGTTTCTATTAGCTTACTATGTAATATGTCTGGTGACTATATATATGGGGTACTGTGTTCGTCTGTTCTCTCTCACGCTGCTAATAAAGACTACCCAAGACTGGGTAGTTTATAAAGAAAAAGAGGTTTAATGGACACACAGTTTCACATGGCTAGGGAGACCTCACATCATGGCAGAAGATGAAGGGAGTGCAAGTGACGTCTTACATGGTGGCAGGCAAGAGGGCTTGTGCAGAGGAACTCCCATTTATAAAACCATCCGATCTCATGAGACTTATTCACTATCACGAGAACAGTATTGGGGAAACCTACCCTCATGATTCAATTACCTCCTACTGGCTCCCTCTCACGACCTGGGGGGATTATGGGAACCACAATTTAAGTTGAGGTTTGGGTGAGGACACAGCCAAACCTTATCAAGTGCTAAAGCTGTAGAATGCAGCAAATTAGGTGACACACCCTGGTAGTAATTTTCCAGGAAGAAGAGGGTTTTTTTTTTTTTTTTCCCCCATAAATGCATACCTTGTGCTTCTGTATCCAAACTGGTTGGCCATGTTTTAGAGGCTTTTGTTTCCATTTGGATTAGCATGGTCAATAAACCTTGTTGGGTTTGGATGCATGCTCTTTCGCATTGCTAGTTTTTGGTGTGGTCCCTCATTAGTTGAGCAGTTTGACTTACCCACTTAGCAATAGTGTCATTATCTTTCCATGCAGCTTCCTGATCCTGATTTTCCTTCTGAAAGAGTATTTCTTCTAATCTATTTTGATGGGTAAGTATCAACTTACCAATTCACATTTCTTGTGAATGTCTTCTTACCATTCACATTTCTTGTGAATGTCTTCTTTCATAAAATACATTTTTAACTTGTCCTAATGTCACAAGCCATTCCCCTATTGCACCTAAATTTCTTTTTACCTTAGTTGGGCAGTTCTGTATTATCCACCAAACATGTTTTTGCCATTGGACAATTGCACAGAAGTGCAATTTAGGTACAGGTTGTGAACACAAACATGTTCGGTGTTCCAAGTTAGGGTGAGATAGGTGGTAGTTACCCCTAGATATAGTTCAGTTTGGATATACCATAGGGCTTTTCACCTTCTCCCTGGTTGAAATTCCAAATTATCCTCCCGTGGTATTTTTATCCACCAACTGGATGAGAAACTACTGGAGAATATCGTTTTCACACTGCTTTAAACAATACCTGAGACTGGGTGATTTATAAAGAAAAAAGGTTTAATTGACTCATCGTTCTGTATGACTGGTGAGGCCTCAGGAAACTTACAAGCATGATGGAAGGCAAAGGGGAAGCAAGCCACATCTTGCATGGTGGCAGAAGAGAGAGAGAGAGAGAACGAGGAAGTGCCACACTTAAAACCATCAGCTGTCTTGAGAACTTCCTCACTATCATGAGAACAGCATGGGGGAAAACCACTCCCATGATCCAATCACCTCCCATCAGGTCCCTCCCTCCACAGGTGGGGATTACAATTCAAGGTGAGATCTGGGTGGGGACACAGGCCAAACCATATCACCAGGTAATTCCCATTGTATGATTCCCAGTTTCATTAGAATGTTTCATAGACCTACAGCCACAAAAACAAAGCCTCTGACCTCTAGGGCTAGAGATACTGTGGCAAGGCACACAAGCTGAGAGGTCCTTTGAGGTAAAGACAATGAAGAAAAGAAACAACATAAACCTCGAACTTATATTGTGATAGTCTAACGACTAATCTAATAATTTTCCTCCCCTCTTTGTTGTTTGTATTTGTACCTTATGATTTTTTTAGTGTATTCACTTAGAAGTGTAATTAATTGATGATTTATCTAATTGCTTCTCCAGCCATGGTTTTTTTTTTTTTCTGGAAATATAACTTGAGGTGAACTGAGTTTCAATTTAAAAAAATTTTTATTATCAATGTCATAATAATGCCACATATCATGATCATAAGTGTTATTTTGCCCTAACAGTAACTTCTCTATGAACCCCATATTGCACCAAATGGCCGTACAATTTAAATCAAATATTGTCTGGTTACAAACTGTTTTCAGTTATCTCAAGGACTTTGGGTAGTAATTGATCATCTAGATTCACAGTCATACAGTGAGCTATTAGTGAAGTATTAAAAACTATCCAACCAGGCATGGGAATTGAGAAGAATTTTCTGGATGTATTTCTTTAAACTGGGCTCCTAATAATATATTATGCATGAAAAGAAGGTGCCATAGGTTATAGGAACATCGAATTATTTCCAAGAAGTCAACATCAGGGTTCCAATATCCTCCTGACATTGAAAAAAAAAAAAAGGTCTGTTCTACTTCCATATAAGTTAGATGAGTGATTTCCCAATAAGAGGAATGGGGATCAAACAAAGGAGAAGATGCTACTAGCTACTCATCATCATGACAGAAAAATGCAAAAGCAAAAGGTATATGCAGGAGAAATTCATCATGAGTACAGACCTGGTCTGGTATCTTGGGAAATGCTGTCTACTCAAATGTTGTTTCCTTCCCATCCTCGGAGGAGTTGGAAATCTTAGAGATCTTCAACTCTCTGGTGGACTTAGAAGTCCATTTAGGTGGCCGAGTGCAGTGGCTCACACCTGTAATCCCAGCACTTTGGGAGGCCTAGGTGGGCAGGGCACGAGGTCAGGAGATGGTCTCAGGACCATCCTAGCCAGCATGGTGAAACCCAGTCTCTACTAAAAATACGAAAATTAACCAGGTGTGATGGCATGCACCTGTAGTCTCAGCTACTCGGGAGGCTGAGGCAGGAGAATCACTTGAACCAGGAAAGTGGAGGCTGCAGTGAGCTGAGATCGTGCCACTGCACTCTGGCCTGGTGACAGAGCAAGACACTGTCTCAAAAAAAAAAGTCAATTTAGGTGTTGGAGATTTTCTTTTCTTTTTTTTTTTTTTTGTTTCCTCGTAAGTTTTAATAGTTGCAAAGGATATGTTTGTTTGTTTGTTTATACTTTAAGTTCTGGGGTACATGTGCAGAATGTGCAGGTTTGTTACATAGGTATACATGTGCCATGGTGGTTTGCTGCACCCATCAACCCGTCATCTACATTAGGTATTTCTCCTAATGCTATCTCTCCTCCCTCCCCTGCCCCAACAGGCCCCATTGTGTGACGTTTCGCTCCTTGTGTCCATGTGTTCTCACTGTTCAACTCCCACCTGTGAGTGAGAACCTGCAATGTTTGGTTTTCTGTTCTTGTGTTTGTTTGCTGAGAATGATGGTTTCCAGCTTCGTCCATGCCCCTGCAAAGGACATGAACTCATCCTTTTTATGGCTGCATAGTATTCCATGGTGTATATGTGCCACATTTTCTTTATCCAGCAATTCCATTACTGGGTATATATCCAAAGGATTATAAATCACTCTACTATAAAGACATGCACATATATGTTTATTGCAGCAATGTTCACAATAGCAAAGACTTGGAACCAACCCAAATGGCCATCAATGATAGACTGGAGCTTTTCTTAAGTGAGAAATGTGAATCCAGGAGTCAACTCCTTCAAGTTTAGCTTCACAGTGATTAGTTAACAATACCTGATAAGCTCTTTCCAATGAGGTTGAAGCCAGCCTTTTAGTTGATGTCTGTTTCCAATAAACAGAGTCACCCGGCTGGAGATTGTGGTCTTTGAGATCTTCATCTCCTAGGAGCACACTGTTAAAGTAAGTCTTATCAATTTTTTTTTTTTTTTTGGAAAAGACATTTAGTTAAGCCTTGACAATAATGGAGTGCATCTCCTTTCAGTATAGTTGGTTTATATAAACCAACATCCAGTTTCATAGGTCACCCTGTAGTTATTTCATGAAATAATTGATGTTTTCTGAAAGGAGTTGCTCTTAGGTTGAGTGACACCAATGGAAAGGCCTTGGGCCACATAATATAAAAAGCTTTCATTAATTTTGCCAGCTGGGTTATTATTCTTTCGTTTCTTCATTCCACCAATTCAGAAGACTGTGGATGATACACAAGATGAAAATGTTAGAAAATGGGCCAGATCTTACGAATTGAGTGGACTATCTCTCCAGGAAAATGAGTTCCCCTATTGCGATGTAATTTGGAAGGAATTCCCTTGCAAGAGGGAATTATCCACTGCAAAAATGTTTTTCTACTGCATGTGCCATGGCTCTTCTGCAAGGAAATGCTTCACTCCGATAAGTGAACATACAAATTGTAACCAGCACATATTTGTAACCCTGGGCTGGAGGTAGCTGGATAAAATTCACTTGCCATATATTGAAAGGTCCAGCAGGCAAAGGGAAATGCCCTTGAAATCTGTGAAGACACTTTCTTGGATTAGACTTAGGACAAATTGGACATTTAGCATAAAGTCTATGAGCAATTGTGGGTGAGAATTTCCAATAATATTGTTTTCCTCAGGCAATCATTTTCTCAGGTCCCCAGTGAGTGAGCTCATAGACATGTTGTGACACAGAAATTTGAAATCCCAAAGGCAAAACTGGTCTGTCGTTGGGTCCATACCATAATTTTCAAGTGGAGAAAAAGCACCCTCATTTTTGTTAGCCATATCTGCTTTTCCCTCTCTGAAGCCTTCTCTTGAGCCCCTTGGAGTTCCTTTTCAATGGAGCGCATTTCAAATATAGCCACCTGTCTAGTTTTATTTGATATCAGTGTTAATGCAGACTTTTTTGCTATTGCATCAGCAAAATGATTTCTTTTACTCTCCAGAGAGTGAAATTGGAAATTTCCAGGACTATTATTAACGGGCTTATTAATAGTCCATTATTATTATTGTCATTGTTAATTGGATGGCTTCTAAAAGATCAGAAACTTGAGAGCCATGTTAATAGCATGTTGGAGGAGGTGAAATAGGCTTGCTCTTTCCACAACATTCCAAAATCATGAGCTGCATCCAAAGCAGAATAGTTGTCAATGTAAACATTAGCCATTTGATTTTTGACCAATTGACAAGCTCTGGTGAGCACTATTAACTCAGCTCACTGTGCTAATTCTACTTTAGGCAAGGGATTGCTCTCTATAATGTCCACAGGAGACACAATAGCCCAGCCTGCTCAGTATTTTTCAAATTCATCCTCTAGACATGATCCATCTGTGAACCAGATAACATCAGCATTTTACAGCAGTGTCTCCTGTAAATCCTGTCTGGGCATCAAAAGCTATTCTGTTAGTAAAGTACAGTCATGAGGCATCTCATCAGTTGTTTTAGGAAGTAATGTTGTGGGATTAAGAGTATTACAGTGAGGGAGGATAATATGTGGAGCAGAGAGTAAAAGTATTTTGTAAGAAGCCAACCTGTTAACAGAAAAGTGTTGCATACATTGTGAATTTAAAAGAGCTTCTACAGAATGAGGTACATATACAGTCAAAGCAGCCTGCGTTACAATAGCCTAAGTGGCCTTAAGGAGCTTGCAGCTGTGGAAATAGCTCTCAGACAAGGGGGAAGCACATGCACTATGGGGTGTCACTGCTGACTATAATGGTCAATGGGTCTATCTTGTCCCTTATGTTTCTGGGTCAGAATACACAGGGTGCAATCATGTTTTTTTATAAACAAAAAGGAAAAATGACAGCTGATAATTTGGATGGCCCAAAGCAGGGGCTCTTGTAAAATTTTCCTTTATTTCTTGAATTGCTATTTCTCCTTCTGATGTCCACTGTATAGGATCAGGTTGGTTTTCTTTTAATAATGTATATAAAGGCTGTACCATGAGAGAAAAATTGGGAATCCACCTACACCTGTAGCCAGTTAAGCTTAAGAATCCCAGAGCTGGCCAGGCACAGTGGCTCATGCCTGTAATCACAGCACTTTGGGAGGCCAAGGCAGGCAGATCCTGAGGTCAAAAGTTCAAGACCAGACTGATCAACATGGTGAAACCCCATCTCTACTAAAAATACAAAAATTAGCTGGGCATGGTGGTGCATGCCTGTAATCCCAGCTACTCAGGAGGCTGAGACAGGAGAATTGCTTGAACTCAGGAGGCAGAGGTTGCAGTGAGCCAAGATTGTGTCACTGCACTGCAGCCTGGAAAAGAGAAAAAGACTCCGTCTAAAAAAAAAAAAAAAAAAAAAAAATCCTGGAGCTGCCTTTCAGTTTTTGGAGTGAGGTATGCAAGAATTCCAGCAACTCAATCCAGATTTATATGTTGTCCCTGTTTAGAAATTAAATGTCCCAAATGTTTTACTTTCATTAAGCAAAGTTGGTTTTTTTCTGCATACACCTGTTCTCTGTTTGCTAATTGTTCCAGCAGGTAAAGGGAGTCTTTTTTAAAAATTTTTAATTGTATTTGGGCTCTGGGGTACATGTGCACGTCCTGCATCCTGCAGGATCGTTGCATAGGTACATACATGCCATGGTGGTTTGCTGTCTCCATCCCCCAACCCCCTGTTGCCTACGTCAGGCATTTCTCCTGGTTTCATCCCTCTCCATCCTCCCTGTCCCCCCACTGCTGTCCCTCCCCTCCCCTCCGCTCCACCCCTCCGCCTAGCCCTGTGAGTGTTGTTCCCTTCCCTGTGCCCAAGTGTTCTCGTTGTTCATCACCCGCCTATGAGTGAGAACATGCGGTGTTTGATTTTCTGTTCTTGTGTCAGTTTGCTGAGAATGATGGTTTCTAGATTCATCCATGTCTCTACAAAGGACATGAACTCATCGTTTTTTATGGCTGCTTAGTATTCCATGGTGTATATGTGCCACATTATTTTTGTCCAGTCTATCATCAATGGGCATTTGGGTTGGTTCCAGGTCGTAGTCATCATAAACAGTGCCACAATGAACATACGTGTACATGTGTCTTTATGACAGAACGATTTATAATCCTTTGGGTATATACCCAGTAATGGGATTGCTGGGTCAAATGGAATTTCTATTTCTAGATCCTTGAGGAATTGCCACACTGTCTTCCATAATAGTTGAATTAATTTACACTCCCACTAACAGTGTAAAAGTGTTCCTTTTTCTCCACATCCTCTCCAGCATCTGTTGTCTCCAGATTTTTTTAACGATTGCCATTCTTTTTTTCCTTTTTTTTTTTTTAAAGATGGAGTTTCACCATGTTGGTCAGGCTGGTCTTGATCTCCCAACCTAGGTGATCCATCTGCCTTGGCCTCCAAAGTTCTTGGATTACAGGTGTGAGACATCACGCCTGGCCTAAATGATCGCCATTCTAACTAACATGTGGTGGTATCTCAATGTGGTTTTGATTTGCATTTCTTTAACGACCAGTGATGATGAGCATTTTTTCATATGTTTGCTGGCCGAATATTTGTCTTCTTTTGAAAAGTGTCTGTTCATATCCTTCACCCGTTTTTGAATGGGTTTGTTTTTTTTTTTCTTGTAAATGTGCTTTAGTTCTTTGTAGATTCTGGATATTAGCCCTTTGTCTGATGGGTAGATTGCAAAAATTTTTCCCCATTCTGTTGGTTGCTGGTTCACTCTAATGATTGTTTCTTTTGTTTTTTTGTTTTTGTTTTTTTCACCCCTCCCTCCCTACATGATTGTTTCTTTTGCTGTGTGGAAGCTCTTAAGTTTAATTAGGTCCCATTTGTCTATTTTGGCTTTTGCTGCCACTGCTTTTGGTGTTTTAGTCATGAAGTCCTTGCCTGTGCCTATGTCCTGAATGGTTTTGC
This sequence comes from Cheracebus regulus, assembly GCA_963574635.1. NCBI lineage: Eukaryota > Metazoa > Chordata > Mammalia > Primates > Pitheciidae > Cheracebus > Cheracebus regulus. The sequence continues at coordinate 19,073 of CAUYQU010100135.1, forward strand.
CTAGGTTTTCTTCTAGGGTTTTTATGGTGTTAGTTCTTATGTTTAAATCTTTAATCCATCTGGAATTAATTTTTGTATAAGGTGTAAAGAAGGGGTCCAGTTTCAGCTTCCTGCATATAGCTAGTCAGTTTTCCCAACACCATTTATTAAACAGGGAATCTTTCCCTGTTGCTTGTTTTTGTCTGGTTTATCAAAGATCAGATGGTTGTAGATGTGTGGCATTGCTTCCAAGGCCTCTGTTCTGTTCCATTGGTCTATATCTCTGTTTTGGTACCAGTACCACGCTGTTTTGATTACTGTAGCCTTGTAGTATAGTTTGAAATCAGGTAGCGTGATGCCTCAGCTTTGTTCTTTTTGCTTAGGATTGTCTTGGCTATGTGGGCTCTCTTTTGGTTCCCTATGAAGTTTAAGGTAGTTTTTTCCAGTTCTCTGAAGAAGGTCAATGGCAGCTTCATGGGGATAGCATTAAATCTATAAATTATTTTGGGCAGTATGGCCATTTTCACAATACTGATTCTTCCTAACCATGAGCATGGAATGTTTTTCCATCTGTATGTGTCCTCTCTTATTTCCTTGATCAGTGGTTTGTAGTTCTCTCTAAAGAGATCTTTTGCCTCCTTTGTTATTTGTATTCCTAGGTATTTTATTCTTTTTGTAGCAATGTAAATGGGAGTTTGCACATGATTTGGCTCTGTGTTTGTCTCTTATTGGTGTATAGGAACACTTGTGATTTCTGCACATTGATTTTGTATCCTGAGACTTTGCCAAAGTTGCTTATCAGCTTAAGGAGGTTTTAGGCTGAGACGATGGGATCTTCTAAATATATGATCATGTCATCTGCAAATAGGGACAATTTGACTTCTTCTTTTCCTAATTGAATGCCCTTTATTTATTTTTCTTGCCTAATTGCTCTTGCTAGAACTTCTAATACTATATTGAATAGGAGTGGTGAGAGAGGGTATCCTTGTCTACTGCCAGTTTTTAAAGGGAGTGCTTCTAATTTTTGCCCATTCAGTATGATATTGGCTGTGGGTTTGTCATAAACAGCTTTTATTGTTTTGAGATATGTTCCATCAATACCTAGTTTATTGAGAGTTTTTAGCATAAAGCTGTTGAATTTTGTCAAAGGCCTTCTCTGCATCTATTGAGATAATCGTGGTTTTTGTCTTTGGTTCTGTTTATGTGGCGGATTATGTTTATAGATTTGCGTATGTTGAACCAGCCTTGCATCTCCAGGCTGAAGCCTACTTGATTGTGGTGGATAAGCTTTTTAATGTACTGTTGGATTCGGTTTGCCAATATTTTATTGAAGATTTTTACATCAATGTTCATCATGGATATTAGCCTATAGTTTTCTTTTTCAGTTGTGTCTCTGCCAGATTTTGGTATCAGGATGATGTTGTTCTCATAGAAAGAGTTAGGGAGGATTCCCTCTTTTTGGATTGTTGGGAATAGTTTCAACAGGAATGGTACCAGCCAAGGGAGTCATTTTCACAATCATGCAGACTAAAGGAGCGTAATGAGAGATTCTCCACATGCTGAAGTAGAGTGGAATTTCCTTAAAAATTTAGCTCATCCAGGCCAGCCCTTAACGTTTGTGGAAAATAAGTTGGGCTTTCAGTGTCACCTTGAGGAATAACAGTCTAGATGTACTGGTGTCCCAGGTAAAGGCAACCAAATATTGACTGTCAGGATCAACTTATATTTTAAAAAGCACTGCATAGCTGGGCGTGGTGGCTCACGTCTGTAATCTCAGCACTTTGGGAGGCCAAGGTGGGCGGATCACAAGGTCATGAGTTTGAAACCAGCCTGACCAACATGATAAAACCCCATCTCTACTAAAAATACAAAAATTAACTGGACATGGTGGCATGTGCCTGTAATCCCAGCTACTCAGGAGGCAGGAGAATCGCTTGAACCCCGGAGGCGGTGTTTGCAGTAAGCCAAGATTGTACCACTGCACTCCATCCTGGGCAACAGAGCCAAACTCTGTCTCAAAAAAAAAAAAAGCACTGCATAAATCAATTGCAGTTAAATATTTACTGCTTACATGTATATTAGATAAAATAGTGTGGGGGTTTGGAACTACTGGGTGACAGGGAATGACAATATTTTTAATGGCCCTCAAATCCTGTACAAATCTCTATCCTTTCCCATTAGGTTTTGGTACTAGAAGGACGGAGTATTATAAGGACAGGTGAAAGGAATAATCATTTTTTAATCAGTGAAATTTTTGATTATTGATTTTATTCCTATTATGGCTTCCTGTTTTAATGAATATTATTTAATACTGGAAAGTGGCTTATTTGGATCCACCTGTATCAGAGTGGTGTTAAAATTATCCCTATGTCAGTAGACAATTGGAGCCATAAACAGTCAGGGATTTGGTGTAATAAAGCATCAATTTCTTTTTTGTCTTACTACTTTATTGAATTTTGATGATCACTTGATCTAAACTTCCTGATTATCATTTTCAGTCAACACTCTTTCAGTCATTTTCAAAAAACATTTCTCCTCTTTTTGAGAAGAAAATACAAACGATATAAAGCTCTAGAAAAATCTCTTCCTATAAAATGTACTGGTGCAAAAGGCCCCAAAAGAAAAGACTGTCCAGCCAGGCACAGTGGCTCACACCTGTAATCCCAGCACTTTGGGAGGCCAAGGCAGGCGGATCACGAGGTCAGGAGTTCGAGACCAGCCTGGCCAATATGGTGAAAACTTGTCTCTACTAAAAATACAAAAATTAGTCGGGCGTGGCGTTGTGTGCCTGTAGTCTCAGCTACTCAGGAGGCTGAGCCAGAAGAATCGCTTGAACCTGGGACGTGGAGGTTGCAGTGAGTCGAGATAGTACCACTGCACTCCAGCCTGGGTGACAGAGTGAGACTCTGTCTCAAAAAAAAAAAAGAAAGAAAAAAGAAAAGAATGTCCATCTAAATGTCCTAATTGGAAAGGCAAACGTTTTTATTTGGATACAGTCATTGGTTGACTAGATAATCCTGTCATTTGAACTGTTTGATTACTCCAAGGAAGCAGGTTCTTTAACAAGGAAGGGTTGAGAACAGAAAGGGTAGATCCTGTGTCAACTAATGCCTTAGTTTTTTCTCCATTTATATATAGCTCCACGTCCCCAAGAGCGTTGCTTAAAAGACAGGGGAAAGCCCTCTTCATCTCATTAGAGTCCCCCATTCTTCTTCTCCTTTCTCTTTTTGTTTCTGTACCCATTTCAACTTTCTGCAATTTTTCTTTAGATGTCTTACTTTCTTACAATAACAATAAATATCTTTAGATGTTTCTGGGACCCCCTTTTGAAAGGGAGACTTCTGTTTAGATCAGATAAATTGACCAGTAAGTTGCTGATGTTGTAAATGCATGATTTTAGTGGCTTTTTAATCTTCCTTCTGCTCTATAACTCTGGCCAATTTAGCAGCAAGATTCACTAGTTCTGAAGTGTGCACAGAATCCCAATTATTTGGTGCCATTTGACCACCTTGGCCAATTGCTCATCCAGTCCATGAAAGAAGATTGAATTTAGTAAAGAATCATTCTGATGATTCCTTAGGCTTTCTTTATTCATTCCCAAATATTGTTTAAAATCCATCTCAAATATTTCAAAATAGTCCAGCATAGTCTCATTTGCTCTTTGTTTATGTTGCTGGACTTTAGACGAGTCAGTGGTCTTAGGAAATATCTGGGAAATCACTTGTGCAAATGATTTGCTAGTTCCCAAGTTCTTTCTTGATCTTCCCCTTTTTCTTTATGAAAATTGATTAATGAATTTTTCCAGTCGGCCTTTGATAATGATTCCCTCACTTTTGTTTTTCCAGGTACTAACACATGAGCCAGCTGATACACATCTGAGTAGCCAGGTCCATGAATTCTTACAATTAGGCTAAACCCCTTAGTAAAACCTGTAGGATCTTGGGTAGGATCTGGAAATTTCTTAGTAAGAGCTGTAAGTTCTGCCTTGGTCCGGTGTATAAGCTACTAAAGTTTCTCCCCTTGGGTTAGGCTTTTTTTTTCTTGACTTTATAATGATTTTTAAAAAATTATACTTTAAGTTCTGGGGTACAGATGCAGAACGTGCCGGCTTGTTACACAGGTATACGTGTGCCATGGTGGTTTGCTGCACCCATCAACCCGTTATCTCCATTGGGTATTTCTCCTAATGCTATCCCTCCCCCTGCCACTGACGGGCCCCAGCGTGTGATATTCCTCTCCCTGTGTCCATGAGTTCTCATTGTTCAACTCCCACCTATGAATGAGAACATGTGGTGTTTGGTTTCTCTTCTTGTATCAGTTTGCTGAGCATGATGGTTCCCAGCTTCATCCATGTCCCTGCAAAGGACATGAACTCATCATTTTTTATAGCTGCATAGTATTCTGTGGTGTATATGTGCCATATTTTCTTTATCCATTTTATTACTGATGGGCATTTGGGTTGGTTCCTAGTCTTTGCTGTTGTGAACAGTGCGGCAATACACATACGTGTGCATGTGTCTTTATAGTAGAGTGATTTATAATCCTTTGGGCATATACCCAGTAATGCGATTGCTGGGTCAGATGGCATTTCTAGTTGGGCTTTTTATTTAGAGAAAGATGCTGTCAAAACTTCCGTGTATGGTGGAGAAGGGCATAAAGGAAGATCTGGGAAAGGCGGTCCTGAAAGCAAAAGGTACGAGGGTTCTGGGGTAGTAGAAGAAGGAATGGTGGGTGGAGGTGAGATGGTGGAGACTTTAGACGATGTTTCCAGTCAAGAAACAGTTTCTAAGCTCTTGTGGTTCACCTCCTGAGAGGAAGCAATTTTATCATTTCCTCTTTAACCCTTGATCTTAGCCAAAAGTCCGAGAAGTGTTTTAAAAAGCTTTCCTCTTTTAAAAGCATCTAAATCCCATTTGAAGTAAATAGCTCATTTTTCTGTTTAATTTTTGTGCTGGCTCCTTCCAATTGTGCATATAAATAAACCAATTTCAGAATCTTGAATGAGCCCCACCTTGGCCAAGTTAAGCTAATTTCATTTTTAGTGATGTTTGCCTAATGAGTCAAAAATTTACAAAATAAGGCACCATAACTTTTAGTCATATAAATCCGGCTGGTGTCTTGGAAGGTGGTGACCCTCTGTCAATAGCCTCAAGTTTAGCTGTCTTGGTTTCCTTGTTTCTTCCCATTTCTCCCCTGTCTGCACTAAACTAAGAGTGTATCCAGGGTCAAAAGTGTGCTGCGGGCTGGGATGCAGTGATTCATGCCTGTAATCCCAGCCCATCATGAGGCTGAGTCGAGAGAATTGTTTGAACCTGGGAGTTCAAGGCCAGTCTGAAAGAAGACAAACAAAAAGACCCCATCTCTACCAAAAAGAAAAAAGAAATGAGCCAGGCATGGTGGTGTGTGCCTATAGTTCCAGCTACTCAGGAGGCTGAGGCGGGAGATCACTTGAGCCCAGGAGGTTGAGGCTGGAGTGAGCCATGATCCCACCACTGCACTCCAGCCTGAGTGACAGAGTGAGACCCTGTCTCAGAAATAAAAGGGTGCTGCATATGAGCTGTACTCCGTTACCCCTCGGGTGGTCTGCTCTCTTGCATGTCTCTGGAGAAGGTCTGCTGAAGCAGTATGGTATTCCAAACACTAGGTGACTAACGTTTATGAGAGGTTGCCAGAGGAACCATTGCAATTTGAGTGTTCTATTGATGGTGATGCCCTTTGGGACTGCTGCAAGTCATGAGAGATCTCCTCCAACACCTCTCCAAGGTTCTTAGTCACCTAAGAATACTTGAGATTTGGGCTGGAGGGAGCAAATCCATCTCAATTGCCCTTATATAGAATGTAAAGGGTTGCTGCAGACAAAAGAGCTTTTGAAAAGAGAAACACTTAGCTGATGAAAGAAACCACAGCTCTAACCATGGCAATACTTGGTCGATCTTTTCCTTTCTTCCTATCAGTTGAGAGTAACAGGTAATAACAACCATAGGAAGAATCTAGCAAACTCAGAATTTGCTTCTTCCGGCCGGGCGCAATGGCTCATGCCTGTAATCCCAGCACTTTGGGAGGCCGAGGCAGGCGGATCACGAGGTCAGAAGTTCAAGAACAGCCTGACCAACATGGTGAAACCCCGTCTCCACTAAAAACACAGAAATTAGCCAGGCATGGTGGCACATGCCTGTAGTTCCAGCTACTCTGGAGGCTGAGGCAGGATAATCGCTTGAACCCGGGAGATGGAGGTTGCAGTGAGCCGAGATTTTGCCACTGCACTCCAGCCTGGGCAAGAGAGTCAGACTTCATTTAAAATAACAAAATTTACTTCTCTTTTTCATGATCCTGGAAACAGCTCTGAATAAAGTGGATCTGGATCTCTACCCAAGAGAGGGAGCTCCGGATTCCAGGTAATTCACGCCATGCACCCAGTGGCTCCTCTGGAGTTCGTTTGAATGTGATGAGTTTGTGCTGATACCAAGCACCAGGTGCCAAGAATACTTCTGGGTGTCTATGGATCCTGCTGGAATTCTGCCATCTGTGCTATCTGTTGACCTGAAAGGTAAAAAAAAGAACAGGCACTATAAACTTAAATCAAAGTTAATTTTATTCTGAGACAAGTGTGAGGACTATAGCCTGGGAATACAGACTCAGTAAAACCGAGCATGCATCCTGCAGTGGGTTCCATGCGGCACAGGATTGATATGTTTTGCTACACAGAAAATGGTAGAAGGGGCAGTGAAGCAAAGGTGGTGTTCTTAGAATTCTGATTGGTGTTTGGTGACATTAAACATAAGATAAAGCACGGGTGCAGTTAACGTATATAGGGTAAAAAGTTAATGATTACATAGATATCTTATTAAGGTCTGGAGAAAGATATTTGATTCTGTACTGCTTCTGTGCTTCAAGTTTACAGCCAGTAATGCCAGGGAAGTATTTGACAGATGCCAGCCTTGCAGGCGAGACTTCAGTTTTAGTTTATAGGCCTAGTTTCTATTACTTACATGTCCAACCTGCAACTAACTTGGGCAGCTTTTAAAACTTTTTCTTTCAGATTTTTCTTTCTCTGACTGACAGCTTTTGCATGATCATGTAAGTGGAATCTAAACAAAGTTGAACTCATAGAAGCAAGAGTAGACTGGCAGGAATAGGGGAAATGGGGAGATATTGATCATAGGGCACACTCCTTCAGCTATGCAGGATAAGCCGTAAAGAGCTAATGTATAGCTCGGCAACTATAGTTAACAACACTGTATTGCACACTTGAAATCTGCTAAGAGAGTAGAGCTGAAATGTTCTTACCATGCACAACAAAAGCTAAGCATGTGAGGTGATGGATATGTTAACTAACTTGACAGTGGTAATCATTTCACAATATATAGGTGTATGAGAACATCGTGTTGTGCACCTGGAATAATTGCTGACTATTGATGACTCATTCCAGCCATGCCTCAGGACACAGCCCTACAAGGCAGGCTGAGGGAAGGGGAGGCTCTGCCTGGTGAAGTGTCCTCAGGGCTGGTGCTGTGCTTGGGGAGATGCCTTTTGGATAAATCATGCACTCATCCCCAAGCCAGGAGCCAACACATGAATATTAGTCAGAGCCCCAGGGAAGAACTGGGGCTGACTCTGAAGACCCATGTTCTGCTGTCTATCATGGGAGCTCTGTGTATGGACTTGGGCTAGGCCACCAACTCACTGTGTTACACGTAGGAAATCTCTCTGGGTCTTTTCTTCTGCATTGGGAAAACCAGGGGATTGGACTAGACAAAAATCAGAGTGGGAGAGTTTTTGACCCAGAAAAAGACATTCTCAAGAACATACTGGTATAATCCTCAGGTCACTGAAAGGGTTCTGTGGGACTGGAAAGGAAAGGGACAGGACCCATAAGTGGCAGTCAGAAAGATACAGAGTTTGCCCCTAAAGAAAGACCTTGCCATTGGTCAGAGCTGTCTAAGAGCAGAGCTGCCTGTCTCAGGAGGTGGGGTGAGTTCCCTGCTCCAGGTGGTATGAAAGTGAGCCATTGGAATGACTGTCTGCTTGGGAAGTTGACAAGGGGATTTCTACAGTGGGAAACAGGGAAGTTATATCAGGCATCCCTTCAGGTCTAAAATGCTTTGGTTCGAAAGTTCTGGCAATCTAAGGGTCTATGTATTTAAGAATTTACCTGGTAGGTACTTAGTTTCATACCTTCTACGGACGAGAATCCTGAGGTTTAGAGAAGAAAAGTAACTTTCTAAATTTCTGGATTTAATTCAAATTCAGACATCTGTTTCACTCAGGGCTGGGCTGAGCCACATAGATCCAATTTGTAGGTGAGTAATATGGTAGCGTCCCTTTAAATGAACACTCGTTTTGCCCCCACCCTTTTTTTTGTATTTTAGTAGAGATGGGGTTTCAGTGTGTTGCCCAGGCTGGTCTCGAACTCCTAAGATCAGGCAATTCACCTGCCTCAGCCTCCCAAAGTGCTGGGATTACAGGAGTGAGCCACCGTGCCTGGCCATTTCATCCATTTTAAGTGCAAAAATTTTAACCAAGGAGGTGAAAGATCTGTACACCAAAAACTATAAAACATTGATGAAAGAAACGAAAGAAGACACAAATAAATGGAAAGATATTCTGTGTTCATGGATTGAAGAATTAATATTGTTAAAATGTCCATACTGTCCAAAGGGATGTAAAGATTCAGTGCAATCTCAACCAAAATCATAGTGGCATTTTTCACAGAAATAGAAAAAAATTCTAAAATTCATATGGAACCACAAAAGATCCTGAATTGCCAAAGTAATCTTGAGAAAGAACAAAGTTGGAGGCATTATACTTTCTGTTTTCAAACTATATTACAAAGCTATGGTAGTAAAAACTGGATGGTACTGGCATAAAAGTAGACACATAGACCAGTGGAACAGAATCAGAAGCAGAAAGAAACCCATGCATGTATGGTCTACTAATTTTTGACAAGGGTGGCAAGAATACACAAAGGGGAAAGCATAGTTTATTCAATAAATGCTGTTGAGAAAACTGGATGTTCACACACAAAAGAATGAAAATGGACCTCTATCTTATGCCACTCACAAAAATTGACTCAGAATGGATTAAGGACCTAAGGGTCAGACTGCAACTGTGAAACTTGTAGAAGAAAACGTAGGGAAAAATTTCCTTGACATTAGTCTTGGCAATGATTTTTAGGATATGGCACCAAAATTACAAGTAACAAAAGTGAAAAGAAACAAGTGGGACTACACCAAACAAAAACCTTCTGCATGGCAAAAGAAACAATGTAAGAAAATTAAAAGGTCACATGCAATGAGGGAACATCTTCGTAAACCACATATCTGATAAGGGGTTAGTATCCAAAATATATTAAAAACTTACACAACTCATTAGAAAAAAAAAATCTGATTTTAAAGTGGGCAAATGTCCTCAACAGACATTTTTCCAAATACGACCTACAGAGAGCCAATAGGTATATGAGAAGGTGATCGACATCATTAATCATCAAAACTACAATGAGATCTACCTTCGCATCTGTTAGGATGACCATTACCAAACAGATGAGATAACAAGTGTCAGTGAGGATATGGAGAGGAGAGAACCCTTGTGTACTGTTGCTGGGAATGTAAATTGGTGCGGCTAGGATGGAAAGTAGTGTGGGAGTGGCTCAGAAAATTTAAAATAGGCCTACCATATGATCCAGATATGCCACTACTGCGTATGTCTTCAGGACATGAAATCAGTGCCTTGAAGACATCTCTGCATTCCCACGTTCATCACAGCATTATTCACAATAGCCACACTGTGGAAACAACCTAGTGTCTGTGGACAGATGAATGGATGAGGAAAATGTGGTCTATCAGACAGGAACACAGCTCTGCCAACACCTCGATTTTAGCCCAGTGAGACCCCATCAATCTTCTCACTTGTAACCCTAAAAATAATAAACTTCTGTTGTGTTAAGCCACTAAATTTGTGGCAATTTGTTGCAACAGAAAATAGATAACTTACACACAAAGCTTCTTCTAATCCTTGGATTTTAGGAAAATTGTGACAATAATAATAAAATGACACTATAATTCAGGATACTGCTAGTCTGTGAACTGTTTGGTACTCCTTCTCAAGGAGATACATGCAGGAATTGAGGGTTTCTTTTTATATAATTTAATTCATGTCTGCTGAATCTATAAAATAAAAAAAGTCTCAGGCTTGAACTTTTATTTATTTCTTCTATTTCCTTTATCTATACTTACATGAGGTTTTTTTGTAGAATATATGAAAATATTTGATAGTCTTATGTATTTATTTTACATATATTGATTTCTATGTTTTGACTTATTTAAATTAACAGAGAAAAAGTCATTTACGAGGGCACATACTCTTCCTCGTTTGGCAAGAAGAAAATCTAAAGCTAAGTCTACTTAGAAAAACAATGCTGCTAAAACTCTTAACTTCAGATTGCATTAAGCTGATATTTTCTAATGAGAAGCTTCTTTAAAATTAGAAGGGTTCCTGAAAACTTTGCAACGGATGTGGAAAGTATATGAACTTTTGCCCCAGGAAATGTTATACAGATGAAAATTTTAATCTATTAGCAGTTAATACTGAAAGCATAAATGATCTCTTAATCCTTTCCCATTCATCTTTTGAAATGTATTTTATTGCCAGGTGTGGTGGCTCACACCTGCAATCCCAGCACTCCGGAATGCCGAGGCAGGCAGATCACTTGATGGTGAAACCCCATCTCTACTAAAAATACAAAAAGTAGCTGGGTATGGTGGCACATGCCTGTAATCCCAGCTACTTGGGAGGCTGAGGCAGGAGAATTGCTTGAACCTGAGAGGCGGAGGTTACTGTGAGCCAAGATCGCACCACTGCACACCAGCCTAGGCAACAGAGCAAGACTTTGTCCAAAAAAAAAAAAGAAAGGAAGGAAGGAAGGAGAAAGAAAGCAAGAAAGCAAGGAAAGAAAGAAAGAAAAAGAAAGAAAGAGACAGAAGGAAGGAAGGAAAAAGAAAGAAGAGAGAGAGAGAGAAAGAAGGAAGGAAGAAAAAAGAAAGAAGGAAGGAAGAAAAGAAAAAAGAGAAGAAAGCAAGAAAGAAGGAAGGAAGGAAGGAAGAAAAAGAAAGAAGAAAGAAAGAAAAGAAAGAAAGAAGCAAGGAATAAAGAAAGAAAGACAGAGAGAAGGAAGGAAGAAAGAAGGAAGGAAGGAAGAAAGAAGAAAGAGAGAGAAAGAAAGAAGAAAGAGAGAAAGAAAGAAGGAAGGAAGAAAAGAAGGAAGGAAGGAAGAAAAAAGAAGAAAGAAAGAGGAAAGAAAGAAAGGAAAGAAGAAAGGAAAAAAGGAAGGAAGAGAAAGAAAGAAAGAAAGAAAGAAAGAAAGAAAGAAAGAAAGAAAGAAAGAAAGAAAGAAAGAGAAATGTATTTTATTTACTCTTGACAAAGGTCTGAGTGCCAGGATTCAGGAAACATACTTCCTACAGAACAGGTGTTTTTTTAATCCCAAGGGATGATATTATAGGCTGATTAGAGACAGCCTGGTGTGAGACTCTGATATAGAATGTTCACGCTGCAATTGTAGGTACCATAATATGTTTGGAGTAGTGTAGGCTAGGTTTAAAACCACATTTCTTCAAAAAAAGAAAAAAAGAAAGATAGAAAGGAAAAAAGGAAAGGAAGAAAGAGAAAAAAAAGAAAAGAACCCCTACAAAGTGTCCTATGTAGGCACATCTACATAAAAGCTGGGAAAGAAATTCATATTTCTGCCATTTTCCTTTGTGTATTTATTCAATTTAATTCAAGTACCTCCATGGAAATGCATGTCAGAGTGTGCTCAGAAGGGTATTATTGTGGGTAGCCAACTTCTTGCTTTTAACAATGGCTATTCTAAAGGTTGGATAACAATAGGGGTGGTGGTCTACTTTTTTTCCCCATTAATAATCAGATATCTTATTCAAGCCATTCAGATAGGCAGATAAAGTTGGGGTGGGGAGAGTGAGAACTGGGTGTGGAGGATATTCAACTATCTTTTGTAATACGGTCCTCTTGACTAATTCTTCATTGACATCGTTTTATCCACAGGGTTTGTCAAAAGGTATCCTCATAAGGCACATTTTCAGTAGTTGAGTTATAGGACCCTTGGGGGTATATTCAGCACTTGGTCATACTTTGGCTTGCCAGGGCACAGGACACTTTGATTGAGAAGGCATTAGTGGGTTGTGTAATGACTGACTTTGTACCCCTTTCTCAATTAGCAACATCGGAGATATCAGAGCAAATGGCAGATCTTTATTTTTTTGTTATTTTATTTTACAGATGGAGACATCCCCTGTCGCTCAGGCTGGAGTGTAGTGAAGTGATCTCGGCTCGCTGCAACCTCTGCCTCCTGGGTTCAAGCGATTCTCCTGCCTCAGCCTCCCACGTAGCTGGGACTACAGGCGTGTGCCACCGCACCTAGGTAATTTTTTGTATTTTTAGTAGAGGTGGGGTTTTGCCATATTGACCAGACTTGTCTTGAACTCCTGACCTCAAGTGATCTGCCCACCTCAGACTCCCAAAGTGCTGGGATTACAGGCGTAAGCCACCACGGCCGGCCGCAAATGGTAGATCTTTATAGTGATGCAGTTAGGAGTTCGTGAACTGCCTTTTGGAAATCAGTGTAAGATTAAGTAGCATGGATGGGTTCAGTTCGAGTTGTTTCCTTAACTCTCTTAGCCACAGCAACACCCAGAAACACATGAATTCGGGATCTGTTTTAAGTATTTGGGTATGAGGGTGGCTCTACTCAAAGTTTGGCTTAGCTGTTTGGTGGCAAATTGTGGTGCGCCATTTGGAGGGCCGGCTGGGACCTGCAAGGGGGTTTGGAAAAGATGGGAATCCACAAGAGGCCAGAAGGGGGCATTCGGGAACTGGTTCTAGTTTGGGGTCACGGTGGGAACAATGGGAAAATCTTAGCCCTATCTCACTAAGTATATGGACCGGTGTGCTTGGGTGCAAGAGTTTCACATGAGATAACCAAAATTAGGATTTAAAGGTTTCCAAGTTGTAGAATATTTTAAAAGGCACTGAACCTGACAGGCGAGACTTTCAAGAGGTGATAAGTTGGGTATCAACTTCATGGGGTCCTCTTCTTCAAAGGAATCCCACTGTTCCCCAGACTCTCATTTAGGTAGTGAATGTTTTCTTCTTTCTCATTTTCTGATTCTGACAAGGGATCAGGAGAGAGATTTCTTGGACCCATGAGAATAAAACAGAGTAAGGAACCAGAAAAAGGTAATAATATAAGCCAGCAAAACACTGACCAACACTAGCAAATAGAAATAGGAAATGAAAAATCCTGGGCTGGGCGCGGTGGCTCACGCCTGTAATCCCAACAGTTTGGGAGGCAGTGGTGGGAGGATACCCTGAGCTCAGGAGTTCGAGACCACCCTGGGCAACATGGTGAAACCCCATCTCTACTAAAATACAAAAAATTAGCTGAGCATGGTGGTGTACCCTGTAGTCCCAGCTACTCAGGAGGCTGAGGCACGAGAATTGCTTGAAGCTGGGAGGCAGAGGTTGCAGTGATCCAAGATCATGCCACTGCACTCCAGCTTGGGTGACAGAGTGAGACTGTGTCAAAAAAAAAAAAAAAAGAACAACAATCCTTTCACCAAGATTGTCTTTTTTTTTTTTTTTTTTGAGATGGAGTCTTACTCTGTCGCCCAGGCTGGAGTCAGTGGCATGATAGCTCACTACAACTTCCACCTCCCGAGTTCAAGTGATTCTCCTGCCTCAGCCTCCCGAGTAGCTGGGATTACAGTCATACACCACCACGCCCAGCCAATTTTGTAACTTCAGTAGAGACAGGCTTTCACCATGTTGGCCATCGTTGGTCTCCAACTCCTGTCCTCAAGTGATCTGCCCACCTTGGCCTCCCAAAGTGCAGGGATTACAGGCGTGAGCACTGCGCCCGGTCTAATTTTTCCTTCAGTCCATTAAAGTATGCTTGTGGCCCACAGCACTATGCAGTTCTTCAAAATTATGTTCTATATTCTTCACTTACAAAGAAGACACTTCAGTTTCCGGAACCAGTTCAGGGTGTAAAAGTGTGAGTCACTTACCAGTGGCACAGATCAGAGTATCTCCTTCAAATCCTGGTGACCCAAGAAGAGAAGGGGTCCTCATCTAGGCAAGCTGATTTTCCTAGCGTGGTTCCAACTGACAGTGATACTGTGAAGAGACACTTTTTGTGCTGTTTTGCTGGCAGTGATATTATATCTACTTGACAACGAAAAGCTCAGTAGTTGCCGAGGTTGTCCCCAGGTAGAGCAGCTTTTGTGCAGCAGGGGGATGATGGGATGAGCTATCAAGAACATCTGGTGTATAAGGAGCCGATGTGTTCCACAGGTGATGCAAACGCCCCTGGGAACTGGTGATTTGGCTGTTGGACTATTTGGGGAAGTAGGTTTCACCTGGGAAAGAGAAGCCTTCACAGATGCTTGTTGGGATTTGTTTTAGGGGCCTGTCCTGGTGGTAAAGCTGCTAGATGCTAGGACTCTTGCTGGGACCTCAGAAGTTGTGATCATATGACCAATTTTTTTTTTTTTTTGAGATGGAGTCTTGCACTGTCGACCAGGCTGGCATGCAGTGGCACATTCTCGGCTCACTGCAACCTCCGCCTCCTGGGTTCAAGCAATTCTCCTGCCTCAGCCTCCTGAGTAACTGGGACTACAGGCACGCACCACCACACCCAGTTAATTTTTGTATTTTTAGTAGAGGCAGCATTTCACATTGGCCAGGCTGGTCTTGAACTCCTGACCTCAAGCAATCCACCCGCCTCGGCCTCCCAAAGTGCTAGAATTACAGGTGTGAGCCACCGTGCCAGGCCTCATGATTTTATGTCCACCACAACAAGAGCTGCCAATTATAAAGCATCAGTTGTGTGTGAAGTATGTTTCTTGTCACATTTCTGCTCAGCAATCCTGTGAAGTGGTTTGGGGTCGTCTGCATTTAACAGCTGAAGATATTGAGGCTCAGAGAGTGGAAGTGACTTGTCCGAGGCAGCACAGCTAGTCAGCAGCACAGCTGGCCTAGGGCCATCTGACTCAAACTCTGGCAAACTTGTGTTTGTACCACACGCCAAGCCAAGCTGAGCTCTCAGCCCCAGGGCTGATGTGACTGACTCCAACCAGCGCTGATTCAGGATGACTTGGGTTGGGATGCAGCAGAAAGGCTCCGTGATAGCCGCTGGGAGAGAGGGGAGGGGAAGGGAGGACCAATGCCAGGGAGGAGTTGGTGGGGCAAGACGTCAGGGGAGAAAACTCAATATTCAGAAAGATCTGGGCATCTAAGTGGTAGCCAAAATGCTCTGAAAGTTAACAGAAATCAATGTAAAATCTCAAGTTGAGATTCAATGTTCTGAGGCCCAACTAAGAGTGGTGGTGAAGAAACTGACTTGGCAGTATGTCATGTCCAAAGGATCTAGGGGTCCTAAGGGACCATGAGCTCAATATGCTTCTGGAGTATGATGGAACTAGGGAGAAAGCCAACACACACTTCAGCCACATCAATAGAGGCACAGCGTTTAGACGGCGGGAGGTGAGAATTGTGGTAGGACTCTGCTTGACAGAGTTGGGCACTATTTTAAAATGGACTCAGGACTTGTTTTAATCAAGCATGGTAAGACACGCAGACACAGAAATGACTGTCATGAAGGAACAAGTTTATACTTACAGTTCCCTAGAAACAGGAGGCATGGCATGCCGTGCAGGACCACATGGGGAAGCACCAGAGTCCGTCAGGAGGCAGGAGGAGAGGGGAAAGTGAGGGCGAGAGCTTCATTGTGAGTTTTTTGTTTTGTTTTGGCTTGTTTTTTTGAGATGAAGTCTCACTCTGTCACCCAGGCTGGAGTTCAGTGGCGCGATCTTGGCTCATTGCAACCTCCACCTCCCGGGTTCAAGCAACTTTCTTGCCTCAGCCTCCTGAGTAGCTGGGATTGCAGGTGCCTGCCACCCCACCCAACTAATTTCTGTATTTTTAGTAGAGATGGGGTTTCACCATGTTGGTCAGGCTGGTCTTGAACTCCTGACCTCAGGCGATCCTCCCACCTCGGCCTCCCAAAGTGCTGGGATTACAGGCATGAGCCACTGCACCTGGCCTCATTGTGGGTTTTGAGGGAAGGAATGGGCAAGGCAGGGTAAGCAGGCTGGGCAGGTTTGGGATAAACTATAAAGCAGGATCATTGTACCCATTCAGAGAATACTTCAGAGGATTACATAAATTCATTCACGTAGAGAGCTTTGAAGGATGCCTGCATTAGAGCTCCTCATGTATTATTATTATTATTACTGCTCTGACAAGGGAGCAGGTAACAGGAGTTATCCAGTGCTAGGCAGAGGTTCTGGGCCTCTCTCAAGGACCAGAGGGTTAAGGGTCAGTGGTGAGACCCGGCCAGCCATGCATCAGTCCTGCCCTCTTTCTGCTCCCAGGGGGCCACCAAAAGCTGGTGTACAACCTCAGCGAGGGCCACTATAGCACCTTCCACGTCATCCCCAGGGAGCCTGTCTCCAGGATGTCCCTCATGGTGAAGGAAAGGGGGCCCTTGTGTGGCCCCAGCACCTCCCAGACCCTGAGATCCCTGTCCTGAGAGTCAGGGAGAGGCAAAACTCTCAGATGATTTATGCTGCCAAGTAGAGAGAAGAGGGATTGCATGTGCACAGAGGTGCACAGGTGTCCGCCACCACGCCCAACTAATGATTCATGCCTGTACAGGTACAATGATCCCTGCTGAGTAGGAACAGTGACCCGTGGTGGTGGGTTGCACATGCACCTCTCTGTGTGGGCCGTCGATTCATGCCTGTGCAGGTAGTGGGGTGTACAGGTCTGTGGAGCTGTGAGGCTGTGCACGTGCCTGTTTGGCTGTGGGTGCTTCCACATGCATCTCTCTGTACACACCATGTATGTGTTTGTGTTTCCAGAATCCTTGGATGTTGGAGATGCAGGAGACTGTGAAAGCAGAGGTTCTCAAACTGCTTCACATTGGAATCACCTGGGAAGCTCTGAAAGACCCCACAATGCCCAGGCTATGCCCCAGACCATTTAAGTCAGAATTTCTCAGGGGTTGAGATTCTGCATCTGTCCTTTGTTAAAACTCCCTGCATGATTCCAGTGTGCAGCTAATTTTGAGACTTAGTGTTCTGAGTGATTATTGAATAGTCTTCCCATTTTATAGATGGGAAAACCAAGATTCCTTGTGTGTCTGCATTTGTGGACTGGTCGGGCTGGACTGTGTCCCTAGAATATAAGCTCCATGAAGGCAGGGTCTTTGCTTAGTTCAGTGCGTATCCCAAATGCCAAGAACTGTGCCTGGCATGTAGTAGCCACTTGATAGTTGGTTACGACGGTGAATCACGGCATTCTCGCTGCTGCTTCCCCACTTGTGCCTAGGGAGTGGGGCTCCGCAGGAGTTCTGCTCTGAGCCACCCCTCTTTCCTTGACCCTCTATGGCCCATGTGCAACGCCTTTGACAGGCTCTTCTTGAAAGAAATACAGCCACCTGAGCTGAACAGAGGCGATTGTCTGGTATTGGATATAGATGATGGAAGTAGATGCTCAGTGCCACAAAGAAAAATTAGCACTGAGACAAAGGATCTTTTAGCAACACAATTTTTACTTCCTGGACTGCAGGAAGGGTACTCTCACTAGCCATCATGCCATGAGAGTACAAAGAATAAAGGAAATATATACAAATGTATTCCTTATGCATTTGGGGTCATCCTTACTGCTGTGTCTGATCTCCATTAGCTGGAGTCAGACCTCACAATCTAAACTAAAACCCGACCGGCTAACACTTAAAACTTTTCTAAACAGGTAAAAGCAATGGAGAGCTGGGACATCCCTGTGAACACATCCAGCACAGATATCTTGGTTAAAATACAAGGACAGAGAGTATACTATGTGCCTGTAAGCATGTTTAACAGCTACATTGGATAGGGCTGAACAAAGAGTTATTAGCATACTTACGATTTAACAAGAAAGGAAACTTTAAAGAGGAATTTTTTGACTTCCCATATCTGGTCTTCCCCTCCATGGGCGCCTACATGTCCTCCATGAGCTCCAGCTTCAATGGCTTCCTGCCTGCCATTGTCTACCACACCATGGGCCCCCAGCTCCGGTGTCTGGGGCAGGAAGATGGGAGAGAGGGCATTGCGGGACTCTTACCAGGATCTGACCTTGGCAAGGGGAGCTGGTGGCTGAGCTTCAGGGTCCCCAGCCTAGGAATACCCCCTTTGGCCCCAGCAAAGCCTAGTGTGTCTGGCTGACACTGACCTCTGCCTATGGGGTTGACCCGTCACAGCCCCTCCCCAGGTAAGTCCAAGAGCATCTATGTAGCTCTGATGAGTAGATATTTTTGCTGGGGCAGAATCAGGCAGCCCCTGCCCCACTCAGCCCCCACTTGGCTCTGGCCACTTGAAAATGGCTTTGCACTTCCCTCCTCGCGTGTCCCTTCCCCAGCAGCGTGGGCTCCCTCACAGCCCCTACCCAGCATCCCCTTTCTGTCCATCTAGGGTTCGCCACTCGAAGTGGTGGAGGGGGTTCTAAACCACCCCTTGACTGGCACCAGCTTTTCACAGGCGCCTCCTGAGGACAGCATGTTAGCCCTGGAACATGGCTGAAATGGAGGGACTCTGGACACCTTGGCACACCCACCTGGGGAAAGCTGGGGGCAGTGGGAGGGGAGAGTAACATGAGGGAAGCAAAGGTCTGGGTGCTTCTGAACCGATGAGGCAACTTTTAAGGTTCATTTTTCTCCCCAAGTGGCCCTGAAGCCCAGGCTGGCTGTTCTGGGCAGCCAACCCCACTCACCCTGCCCCTAACCCTCTAGAGTAGGTTGGGGTAGGGCTGAAACACTTGGAGTATGCCAACAAGCTCCTGTAGGCTATGCCTGCAAATTCCTTCATCTTTCATTTCATTCGATTAGTGGCCCCTGCATTGTTCTAGAAAAGGGTTTGGATGAATTATAGGTACCTGCTCTAGTGGTGAGAGTTCTGGCTCTTGGAGTCAGACAGACCTGGAATCAGTCCAGGCTCTACCACATTCTAGCAGTGTGGTCAGAGCCTCAGTTTCTCCACCTATGAAGTGAGGATGGTGTGAGTATCTCCCTTGCAGGGTTGTTGAGAGGGTTAATGCAGATAATGCAAATCCTTGCTGAACATCAGTCCAGGGACCTGCCTGTAGCTGGCCCTGACCTTCAGAGGCTGCCCCTGTCCCATGGTTTGGCTGTCCTCAGAGAGCACATACAGCATCTGGCCATAGCCAATGGGCCAGGCACAGGGTGTGCCTCAGAACTCACCTTGGCCTTGAGAAGCCCTCAGGTTGGAAGATGGATGAATGCATTATGGATCTGGACAACACTAAAATAGAGCAGATGCTACTGCTTGTCTCCCAGCAGATGCCACTGCACTTTAAAATTTCAGAACCAGTATTTGGGGAGCTCTGAGTTCAGAAAGACAGTGTGTCCTACAAGAATGGACATTGACAGAGATGGAGGTAGATGCACAATAGATTGACCAGCCACATCCCTGCAGTGCGGGGAGGGCAGTGGGCCCTGGAGGCCAAGACCACCTCTATTCTGTCCCCTTTATAAACTTCACCTGCTGAGGGAGCTCTCTGAACTACAGCCTTGGCAAACAATCCTCCCCATCTGCTAGAGTAAGCCCCCCAATCTTGCTGCCACCTCCTCAGCTCAGTCAAGGTTAGAAGGAATCTTCCAGCACCCTTGGGCTGAAGTGACTTCTCCCTCAGACATCTAAGGAGCAGGGGTGAACTGCAGATGGCACCCATGGAAGCCAAAGGGGCCCTCAGGTCAATGTGTTACTCATCTGTCTCCTCCCAGAGCCAGCAAATTAGAGGTGGAAATGTCCATCCTTATCCCCTCAGAAGTGTTTGGAAGTACAGATATGAGTGGACTTTAGGGAAAACAATGTTTTATTCAAATGCAAGAGATTATGGTGTGTTTTGTTTGCCCTATGGGTACTGTCTTGTGAGACTGTGGATATCCATCCATCCATGCATCCATCCATTCATGCATCCATTTATCCATCCGCACATCCATCCATGCATTCATCCATCCATTTATGCATGCATCCAACCATGGATCCATCCATCCATCCATCCATCCATCCATCCATCCATCCAACCATCCATCCATCCATCCATCCATGCATCCATCCATCCATCCATCTATCCATTCAACCATTCACCCATCCATTCATCCATGCATCTCTTTATCCATCCATGCATGCATCCATCCATCCATCCATCTATCCATTCAACCATTCATCCATCCATTCATCCGTGCATCCCTTTATCCATCCATGCATGCATCCATCCATTCATCCATGAATTCATCCATCCATCCATCCATCTAGCCATCCAACCATTCATCCATCCATCCATGCACCATCCATCCATCCCTCCATTTATCCATCCATCCATCCATCCATCCATCCATGAATCCATTTAACCATCCATGAATCGATCCATTTATTCATCCATGCATCCATGCATCACCCATCCATCCATTCATCCATGCATCATCCATCCATCCATTCATCCATCCATTGATCTATTCATCTATCCATGCATCCATTTATCCATCCATGCATCCATCTATTCATTCATCAATGCATCCATGCATCATCCATCCATCCATTCATCTGTGCATGCACTCATTCATCCATCTATCCATCCATCTATGCATCCATCCATCCATGTATCCACTTACCCATCCATGCATCCATCCATCATCCATCCATCCATCCATCCATCTACTTAATAAAAGTGTGATGTCCTAGTCTTCCTGGCAGTGTTCCAGACACAGGTGAAACATGGTGAGCAAGATAGGTGAGAACACACACGTGCGCAACTTACCTTCCAGATGGGAGAAGATGGCATAAAAAACATATAAAGAAATGATGAAGTGGAAGCATCGGTGCTGTGAAGAGAAATGCAACAGGATGAGGGGATAGTGAATGGTAGAGGGCAGGGCTACTTTAGGTGGAGGGGTCAGGGAGGCTTCTCTGAGGAGCAGAGACTTGAAGGGAAGAAGGAGGGGCTGTGCCATTGGCTGGTCAGAGTTGCAGGCATTGAAACAGCAAGTTCCAGGGCTAGAACAGAGACTGTACCAAATAATAATAATAATAATGAATATATAAAAAAGGCAAGGAGGCCCGAGTGGGTGAGCAGAGTGAGTGAGAGCGAGGTGTAAGGAGATGAGGAGGGAGAAGGGTCCCCACTGCTCCCGTCAAGCCTTGTGGTGTTGGGACTTGAGCTTTATTCTAAGCAGGTGAATGTGGTGCATGCAAAAGAGAGAGAATGTGGCAGGACCAAGGAGGAGGATATTCCACTTATGCCACTCCTGGCAAAGATAAGGGGGCGTGGAGTAGGCTGGTTGTGGTGGAGGTGGTGAGAGCAGTCAGGTTCACACAGATTCTAAAAGTTAGACCCAAAGAATAAGATGTGGGGTGTAAGGCAGAGAGGAGTCAAGGGCAACTTCAGGATTTGGGGCCAGAACTGCCGTTACACAGATGGGCACATTGTTGGGGGAAGCAGGTTAGGTGGGCTGAAAATCAAGAGTTCAAGTTAAGTTTGAGCAGCCTATTAGACCTCCGGCTGGGGCCAGATCCAAGGAGCTGCTTCCCAGGGAGAGATCAGGATGAGAGATACACACATGGGAGTGATTGGCATTGGGTGGACTTTACAGTCCCTGGGCCAGTGAGACGGCTGGAAGTGACCATGGATAGAGAAGAGACAGAGTCACAGAAACTAAGAGAATTGTTGCAAGAAGGAGGGAACGTTCAACTCTCAAATGCTGCTGAGAGGTGAGCTGAGGGCTGAGAATGGAATTAGGAGGAACCAAGGTCACTGATGATCTTAACCTGAGGGTTTCAGTGGCAAGGGCCCGTGGACTGCGGTGGGTCCAGTGGGCATGGGTGGGGCATTGGCCCCTCTCCCAGAGACTTGTGCTGTAAAAGAGGTCATACACATGGGAGTGCAGCTAGAAGGAAGGAACATAGGGCCAAGGGAGGGTTTGTTCTGAGATGAGAGAAGTCACGGCTTGTTTTTAGGTTGATGGGAATGATCCATAGAGGGGAAGGTAGTTAAGATGCAGAAGAGAGGCCGGGTGTGGTGGCTCACACCTGCAATCCCAGCACCTTTGGAGGCCAAGGTGGGTGGATCCTTTGAGGTCAGGAGTTGGAGACCAGCCTGGCCAACATGGTGAAACCCCACCTCTACTAAAAATAAAAATAAATAAAAGGCTGGGAACGGTGGCTCATGCCTGTAATCCCAGCACTTTGGGAGGCCAAGGCAGGTGGATCACCTGAGGTTAGGAGTTCGAGACCAGCCTGACCAACATGGTGAAGCCTTGTCTCTATAAAATTAAAAAAAAAATAGCCGGGCATGGTGGTGGACACCTGTAGTCTCAGCTACTCGGGAGGCTGAGGTAAGAGAATTGCATGAACCCTGGAGGCAAATGCTGCAGTGAGCTGAGATTGCACCACTGCACTCCAGCCTGGGCAACAGAGTGACTCCATCTCAAAAAAACAAAACAAAAAAAAAAAAACACACTCCAGAAGAGAAACATGAGAACTGCCAGGGCAAAACCCTGGGTGGTGAGAGGGCTTGGCACCCTGTGCATGAGGAAGAAGAGGGTGCCCTCAGTGAGTGCGTCTATGGTACCTGAGTGTTGCTGCTTGGGGGAAGATTTGGTATCGTGAGAATGAGGCATTTTCGTCTGATTCTCTTTTCTCAGTGAGATAAGAACCAAGCCACATGCAGCTGTGTGGGTGCAGGAGCAGAATGGAGGGCTTTGGGGAAGAGCCAAGAGAGGTGGGGGTGGCTTGGAGTATGAGGTGGCAGTGGGCTCCCTGAAGGCCCAGGTTCCACCTACGGCCAGCTGCCTGCTGGTCCCTGCAAGGGCCTGCCGTCCTTCGATAGCCATTACCCACTGCGAGCTCATAATGATCCCACTTTATAGAGGCCATTTACCCTGGCCATCTAGCAGTCAGTCACAGAGCTGGGATATGAATTCAAATAGAGGTTCATTGCTCTCCATTCAGAGTAGCAGGGGCATGTGTGCTGTGTTTAAGAAAGGCTTGCACTACAAGTGGTGAAAATAAACAAGTATTGGCTCTTGGGGGATTAAACTTTAGGTGTTTTGCGCCCTGGTTGGGCCAGGCTTAGTCCCGGTTCAACCACCGTGACTTACTGTCACCTACTGGCCACTCTCGGTGTTGCACCCGCGTGGAATTTGCTCTCACGGTCTGGGTCTAACCCTGCCTGGTTTAAAGGGGAGGACCGGCGCTCTTATCCCTTCAACAAATCAGACAAACCAGGAAACAGAGGTCCAGAGAGCCACTTTAAGCTTTCTTCTGCACTTGCCTACCCCATCTATTCAGCTGTTCATTCATTCAATAAATATTTCTTGGACACCTACTATGTGCCAGACGCCGACCTCAGTGCTGGGTCTCCGCAGGGAATGAGGCAGCACAGGGCACCGCTCTGTATAGATGACACGCCCTGTTGGGGAGCGGGAGGGAGGCAGACCATGCACAAGTAAATCAGAGGTCTGAGTGAGTTCCAGGAACATAGGCGGCCAGGGAGGTGGAGCCCACACCTCAACACACAATTCCCCGCTAAGAACGTGGAGCGATCCGTGTAGATCCGCGTAGAACGTTTTCTCAGACGGCCATGGCACTGACCTGTCAGTCAGCCCACAGCCTCCTTCCAGTCCCCAAACAGCTGACCACTCCCTCCTTGAAATTCCCTCCCCTCTCAGCTTGTGTGACACCAACCTCCGGTGGCAGGAAAAACGATTCTTACTCTCTTGCGAAAATTAAACCTTAATAATCAACACAGAGCTGTCACTGGTTTGAAGGAAGCCCTTGACGCCGTGTCAAAGGCTAGGGCAGAAACCGTGGCATGCGGTGCCAAAGGTCGAAGTCCACACTTCCTGGACTGGGACAGGGCGCGTAGGTCAGGACAGAATCAGTTTTGCTTTAGCTGTCCCCATGTTATAAGCGTGTTGGTGGCCTTGTCTGCTGCTAGTGGTGAGTCATTCTTGGCAAATAAAGGGACTATTTATAAGTTTATAGATATGGTAGGAGTATGCTTTGTTCAAATCCTATGAGCAGTGTTCATGAAATAAGTTGTGGAAGGGAGATAAGTCTCTGATTCAGTAAGTCCATTGCCGATTCCAATGTGTTACTCCAATGCTATCCCAATTACGTTAGCTGGTACTTTCCGGTGTGTGGATATTTGCTATAGGCTATGGTTCTTTGTAAAGCAAAATATTTTCATCCTTAAAAAGGAGAAAGTTAAGCCTGAACAACATAGCGAGACCCCAGTTGTACAAAAAATAAGAAAAAATCAGCCCGGCATAGTGGCACATGTCTGTGATCCCAGCTACTCAGGAAGCTGAGGCAGGAACATTGCTTGATCTTGAGAGTTCAGAGGTTGGAATGAGCTGTGACTGTTCCACTGCAATCCAGACTGGGTAACAGAGCATGACCCTGTCTAAAAAAAAAAGAGATCGAAAGTTATATGAAGCAACGTGTACCCTCACACCCAACCTGAAGATGTGATTACACACAATCTTACAAATTCAACATCAATGCTAAATGAAATAAAATTTCCTGTGTTAGAATTACTTGTCATAAAAACAAAGATCAAGGCTATTGGATGGGGCAGTTAACAAAGAGTGTTTCAAATTTTCATTGTAAGATTAACTTTTTTTCTGATGTTCAAAAAAAAGAGTAACTTTTAAGTAGCAAACATTTGCAATACTATTGTTCCATTTTTGAAATGACTTTTATTTGGCATTTACGTTCAGTTAATGTTTCCTTCTTGTAATGTTTTCTATTATCAACTGCCGGCATAAGGTAAGGATCATTTTTACATGTTCTTGAAATATATCATTGAATCATAGTATATTAAAATAAAATAATAAAATAAGAACCATGCACTTTTAGTGAATAATAAAAACCAGGCACTAAACAGAAAACCTCTGACATTTTTAGTATATCCGTGTCACAGAAAAATGTTCACTATTTCTTATTATGGTCAGTGATTATCTTTTCAAAACACATAAGCCGCTAGGAAAAATACAGAATAGTGTGTAATTTTTAGGAATTCTTGGTATTTCCTGGAATTCTGATTTCTCACAATCAAATCCCAAAGATTAGCGTCTTTTAGGCTTTTTTTTCTTTTTTTTTTTTTGACAGGGTTTCACTCTGCTGTCCAGGCTGGAGTGCAGTGGTGCAATCACAGATCACTGCAGCCTTGACCGTCTGTGGCTCAGGTGATCCTCCCACCTCAGCCTCCCACGTATTTGGGACTACAAGTGCATGCCACCCTGCCTGGCTAATTTTTGTGGTTTGTGTAGAGACGAGGTTTCACCAGGCTGGTCTAAAACTCCTGGGCTCAAGCAATCCGCCCACCTCAGCCTCCCGAATTGCTGGGATTACAGGCATGAGCCACTATGCCTGGCTGCATTTGTTTTTGGGGCGGGAGGGGCGGGGTATGATTTTGTTTACTTATGGCTTTGCTTTACCTGTTTTCTGTTTGTTTGTTGTTTGCTTTGTTTTTTGTTTGTTTTGATGTGTCTTTAAGTATTGTTTTACCTTTGGTTGCCTTTCCATCTTTTTTATTCTTATAATTCATTCGTTACTGAAACCAGATCAAAAATTAGCCCAGATACCTTGGGGAAATACCTAAGAGTAGAATTGCTAGTTTCTAAGGCAGATACATGTTTAACTTACTAAGAGTCTGCTAAACAGTTTTCCGAGTGGTATACTCTTACACTCCCACCAACAATGCAGAAAAGTTCCAGTTGCTCCAAGTCTTCACCAACATTTAGTACTGTGCATCTTTTTTGAGAAAACATTTTAGCCATTCTAGTGGTATGAAATGCTATTTCTTTAATTTGAAGTTTCCTAGTAACCAATGATGTTGGACACTTTTTCATGTGCTTACTGGTCATTTGCATATCTTCTTTTGTGAAATCTTTTCCATATCTTATTTAAATTATCTATTACTGTGTAACACACCACCCCCAAAATTAGTGACATAAGACAACCATTTATTTGCTCGTTCTTCTACAATCTGACTTGGCCATACCTGGGCAGGTCTTTTGCTCCACATGATATTGACTGTGGTCATCTGAAGGCTCAGTGGCTCCAGAGGCTTAGCATTAAAGATGGCCTAACACACAGGTCTGGTGGCTTTGCTGGGATGGCTGAAGCAGCTGGAGGCTGGCCAGGTATATCTCTCTCCTCATGGTCACCCATCAAGGTAGCCTGGTCACTTTTGCACAGTGGTGGAGGGTTCCAAAATGGAGCTTTCAAAGAGGACAATACCCAATGTGCGATAGTTTATCTTCTTGCATCATGCCAGCTAATGCTCCACAGGCCAAGAGAAATCATGTGTCCGAGCCCAACGGCAAGGTGGGAAGGGACCATCCATGGGATGAATGCTGGGAGGCATAGCTCATTGCAGACCACCCGTGTAATCCTACCACAATCTTTTGTTCATTTCCCATTGCATTGTCTTTTCCAAATTGCTTTAGCTCTTTATGCTCTGAATGTAAGTCCTTTGTTAGACAAAAGTATTGTGAAAATATTTTTTTCAAATCCATGTCTTGCCTATTTGTTTTTTTAAACTTGTTTCTTGAAAGACGAATTCCGAATCTTGGGGGCAAAAAAAACCAAAACATTGACTCTATATTTACTATTGTAGATAGTATTTTTGTTTCATTTTCCAATTGATTGTGACTAACATGCCACAAAAATTGATTTTCACATATTAATTTTATAGCCTGTGACCTTGATAACTTCACTTTTAATTTTTGTAGGATTTTGGGGAGTGGCGGTGAGGTGGAGAGGGTAGATCCCATAGGGTTCACCATGTACACAATCACGTGATATGGAACAATGACAATTTTACTCCCTCCACCCCCAACCCAGTCTTTATGTCTTTTCTTGCTTTTTCTTGCTTTATGGAACTGACTGGAACTTTCTAGTACAACGTTGAAAAGAAGTGGTAAGAGCGAAATATTTGCTGTAGGGAATCTTAACAAAAACCTATTCAGTATTTCTCCATTAAGTATGATGTGAGATGTAGATGTTTTATAAACGTCTTTTATCAAGAAGTTATCTTCTATATCTAGATGACTAAGGGGTGTGTGTGTGTGTGTGTGTGTGTGTGTGTGTGCTGTTTGGTTTTTGTTTTGAAATAAAGAATGAGTGTTAATTTTTGTAAAAATGTTTTTCTGGATTTGCTTGAGGCTATTTTTGATTTTTCTACTTTGTTAACATAGTGAATTACAATAATTGATTTTTGAATGTTTAATCAATCTTATATTTTTGGGATAAACCTCATTTGATCATTATGTTTTATCCTTCTTATATGTTGCCAAATCAACTTGCTAATATTTTGTTAAGAATTTCTGTGACTATGTTAATTGGTCTGTGTTTTTTGGGTTTCATTCATTCTTTGTTTTAGCCTTTTCATTAATTTTTAAAATATTTCTTCTTTCCTAATATAATTTAAACCTAAACAATTCCCTACAAGCTCTGTTTTAGCTGTATTCATACATTTTAATACATTTTGTCTTATTCAATTCAATACATTTTCTAATTTATCTAATTTCTCTTTGACTTATGGATGAAATTTCTCTAATTTCATTGACTTGTGGATTCATTAGCAGTATGTTCCTTAATTTCCAAGCATTTCGTGATTTTTTTAGTATCTCTCTTTTATTGTTTTCTGGTTTAATTGTGATTAGTAACATAGTCTGTATAATTTCTATCCTTTGGAATTTGTTGAAACTTGCTTTATGGCCCAGCATAGAGTCAATTTTTGTAAATCATTCATATGAACTTAAAAATTATGTGTATTTTCCATATATATTCTATATTGTGTCAATTGAGTTAAGTTGGCTAACCACTTTATTCAAATCATCCATTTCCTTACTGATTTTTTGTTTGATTGAGTTTCTTTAAAAAGTGTGTTAATATCTTCAGCAGTGGCTGCATATTTGTCTATTTTCCCTTCCAGTCTCAATAATTCTTACTTTGTATCTTTTTAAGCTGTGTTATTTGGTGCACAGAAGTTCAGAATTGTTATATTTTTCTGTTGGAAAGATCTGTTAACAGTATTTAATGTCCATCTTACCTCTAGTAATACAGTTTGTCTTAAGCATATTTTGATATTTTTGATATTAATGTAGTAATACCAACTTATTAAAAATCAGTATTTGAGTGGTAGTTATTTTTTACCTTTTTGTTTTACCTTTCTGTGTTTCTACATTAAAATCGTGGGGTTTTTTTATTTATATTTTTTTAGGGACAGGGTTTTCACCTTGTTGGCCAGGCTGATCTCGAACTCTTGACCTCAGGTGATTCACTGGTCTCGGCCTCCCAAGGTATTGGGATTACAGGCGTGAGCCACCGCACCCCGTCTCTATTCATACTTTTTTTGTGAAAAGTTTTAACTCTAGATATTTAAATAGGCATCTTTGACCTATTATAGATATATTGTTGTATTAAATTAATGTTTCCCATGGTTTTAACAATGCAAGAACTGGCTGGACATGGTGGCTCACACCTGTAATCCCAGCACTTTGGACTTTGGGAGGCTGAGGCAGGCATATGACTTGAGGCCAGGAGCTCGAGACCAGCCTGGCCAACATGGTGAAACCCTGTCTCTACTAAAAATATGAAAATTAGCTGGACGTCCTCACTTGAACCTAAGAGGAAGAAGTTGCAGTGAGCTGAGATCGTGCCGCTGCACTTCAGCCTGGCTGACAGTGAGACTCTGTCTAAAAAAAAAATAATGCAAGAACTTTACAACCGTTCAACTCCATTTACTTGCCTTCCACCCTATGTGCTATTATTGTGTATTTTACTTCTATACATGTTATAAACCCTATAAGGCATTCCTATTGTTGTATTAGTTAGTTATTTCCCTTATATCCATATATTTGTCCTTTTTGGTGCCCTGTAGTACTTCCAGAAGATTTGTGCCTTAAAAAAAAAATTATTCCCCTCTCTTCTGACACGTTTTTTTAAGCAACCAGGCTCTTGCTATGTTGCTTAGGCTGGTCTTGAGTTCCTGGCCTCAAGTGACTCTTCTGCCTCAACCCTAGAAGTGGCTGGAATCACAGGCATGTGCCACCATGCCAGGCTTTGTAAAGTTTATGCTTTCATCTGAAATCATTTTACTTACTCTGTAGAGTAAGTAGAGACAGAAACTGTCTCTACTAAAAACACAAAAATTAGCCAGATATGGCAGTGCATGCCTGGTAATTCCAGCTACTCGGGAGGCTGAGGCAGGAGAATCGCTTGAACCCAGGAGGTGGAGGTTCCAGAAGAATTTCCTTTAATATTTCTTGTAACAATATTAAGATCTGTTAGCAATGCACGTTCTCAGGCTTTTCTTTGTATAAAAATGTCTTTGTCTTACCTTAATTCTTAAACCTCCTGAGTAGTTGGGACTACAGGTGCCTGCCACCACGCCCAGCTAATTTTTTTTGTGTATTTTTAGTAGAGATGGGGTTTCACTATGTTGGCCAGGCTGGTCTCGAACTCCTGATCTCAAATGATCCACCCACCTCAGCCTCCCAAAGTGCTGGGATTACAGGTGTGAGCCACCTCGCCCAGCCCTGATTATCCTTTACTATGTGCTGGCCATTGTATTTAAACATTTCTTTGTGTGACTAATTTGGAGCTTGACTGAAGGACCTCCTTGCAGAGAATATTTTAATTTGCTTCTTCCAGAAGCCGTTGGCACAAATAGTCTACAGTCACCTCAATCTAAGTTCAAGGCTTGAGGTTACCAACCACC
Organism: Cheracebus regulus; assembly: GCA_963574635.1. Taxonomy (NCBI): domain Eukaryota; kingdom Metazoa; phylum Chordata; class Mammalia; order Primates; family Pitheciidae; genus Cheracebus; species Cheracebus regulus. The sequence continues at coordinate 48,914 of CAUYQU010100135.1, forward strand.
CAGGAGTTACAAATTAGAGCTACAAGTCTGTTACCCAAAAGGAGTCCCAATCCAGATCCCAAGAAAGCATTTTTAGATCTTGTGCAAGAAACAAATCGGGGCGAGTCCATAAAGTGAAAGCAAGTCTATTAGGAAAGTAAAGGAATGAAAGAATGGCTGGGTAGAGCGGTGGCATGGACCTCTGGTTGCCCATTTTTATGGTTATTTCTTGATTATACACTAAACAAGGGGCAGATTATGTATGAATTTCCAGGGAAAGGGGAGGATTCCTCCCTTTTTCAGACCCCATAGGGTAACTTTTGGATGTTGCCATGGCATTTGTAAGCTGTCATGGTGCTAGTGGGAGTGTCTTTTAGCATGCTAGTGTGTTATAATTATCGTATAGTGAGCAGTGAGGATGACCAGAGGGCACTCTCATTGCTATGTTGGTTCTGGTGGATTTTGGCCAACTTCTGTTCTGCAACCTGTTTTACCAACAAGGTCTTTATGACCCGTGTCTCGTGCTGACCTCCTATCTCACCCTGTGACCAAGAATGCCTAACCTCCTGGGAATGCAGCCAAGTAGGTCTCAGCCTTTTTTTACCCAGCCCCTATTCAAGATGAAGTTGCTCTGGTTCAAATGCCTCTGACAAGTCCATACTGAGGCTGGTTTACTTCAGAGAGTATGGCTCTTTGGAATTCCAACAAATTTGGAGGAGGGTCTTCTATTTGATCGTCCACCATGTGCTCTGAACTTTTATTTGTACCCCTTGCCCAGAGGAGTTATCAAAACAACAGTTCAAACTGGCCCAAATCAGGAAGTGCCCTCAGAGTAAAAGTGAATTTCCTGCATGGTTTATCTGTCTAAGTTTCTGTTTTCCCTTTAGCTTTGTTCTGGTAACATCTTACCCTATGGTTGTACCAATATGTCAGTGTTTTTAGTAGTTTTCTTTTCTTTCTTTCGTTCTTTTTTTTAATTTTATTTTGAGACTGAGTCTTGCTCTGGCACCCAGGCTGGAGTGCAGTGGTGCGATCTCGGCTCACTGCAACTTCCACCTCCCATGTTCAAGTGATTCTTGTGCTTTGGCCTCTGGAGTAGCTGGAATTACAAGCACGTGCCACCATGCCCGGCTAATTTTTGTATTTTTAATAGAGACTGGGTTTCCCCATGTTGGACAGGCTGGTCTTAAACTCCTGAACTTCTGATCTCAGGTAATCCGCCCACCTTGGTTTCCCAAAGTGTTGGGGTCACAGGTGTAAGCCACCACGCCCAGCCTTTAGTTGTTTTCAATAGAATTGATCTGAGGAACTTGACCTGGCATTTCCAGAAAAGAGAAGTTGGCCAGAGGGCAGACTTCGTTTGACAGAGATGGAAACTGTGGCTTAGAGAGGTGAGGCCACTTCCTAGGGCCTTACAGCCAGTAAGAAATAGAGCCAGGCTGCAAGCTGAGAGCCGTTTTACACCAAATTCAGTGTTCTCTTCCCCACTCCCTGGCAGTACCCTCTTGATTTCTTCATATGTAATGAAAAAGTCAGACGGTCTCTGAGGGCCCTTTGGACTCAGATGTTCTCTGACCAGGATTTCATGGCTTTTCTAATCTCTAAGACTCACTCGGCCTCCTCACCTTCTGTCTGGGATTTAGACCTGACACCCGAGGCCAGTCATAGAGAATTCCGAGATAAGCCGTAAGGGGGCAGTGGTGTGCAGAGAGTGCCCAGATTGTGAAACGCTGGCACAGCCAAGGGCTTCTTTCTTCATGGAGGTATTTGCTTCTCACAGTCAGAGTAAAGAGAAAATGATGCAGCCTAGTATTCCAAGCCCCTGTCCCTTCTGCTTCATTTGTCCAACTGTGGCCGATGCCGCCTCTGGCACAGAGGAAGGGGCCCAGAGATAAGTCATGTCGTGTCTCTCCCATGGAGGACCCACGGTCCACTAAACCCTCTCCAGGCCAGGATCTGGCTGATTTCCCACCTCCCCGTCTTTGCTCCTGCTGTTCCGTACACTGAAGTGCCTCCCCTTTCTCATCACTGCCATTCCATTTCCCCTCATTCTTAAGGCTCAGCTCAGATGCCACCTCCTCCCTGGAGCCTCCCGTCCAGCCCTTCAGCACCCCTCTCCCTCCCCTACGCTCCCAGCCCAGGCTCTGAATCTCTCTCATGGCTTGAATTCAGGTCTTGTCATGTGCTTGTATCACCCTCCAGACTGGAAGCTCTGTAGGCAGCTAGGGTCCCCATCAACCCTGGACCCCTGTGCCAGCCAGAAGACAAGGAGTGCTGGGGAAAAGGAAGCTGGAAGAATATCTGCTGGCTGGGATTCCTTGCAGGGCTGAAGGAGGTCAGAGCCTGCCCTGAACAGACTTGACCGCAGCAGCTCCTATGGACTCCAAGCCTTTTGGAATCCAGCTTTACACTCACTGATGAGAAAATGACAGGGGAAGCCTCCATCTCCATGAAACTGTGGATTTTAAAAAATGAAAGTATAAAAGCCCCAGAAGAAAACACAGGAGAATGGCCGGGTGCAATGGCTCACACCTGTAATCCCAACACTTTGGGAGGCTGAGGTGGGTGGATCATTTGAGGTCAGGAGTTTGAGACCAGCCTGGCCAACATGGTGAAACCCCATTTCTACTAAAAATACCAAAATTAGCCTGGCTTGGTGGCGTGCACCTGTAATCCCAGCTACTCTGGAAGCTGAGGTAGGAGAATCGCTTGAACCTGGGAGGCAGAGGTTGCAGCAAGGCGAGAAATACAAATCAAAACCACAATGAGATACCATTTCATGCCAGTTAGAATGGCTATCATTAAAAAGTCTGGAAACAGCAGATGCTGGCAAGAATATGGAGAAATAGAACTGCTTTTATACTGTTCGTGGGAGTGTAAATTAGCTCAAATAGAAGACAGTGTGACGATTCCTGAAGGATATAGAACTGGAAATACCATTTGACTCAGTAATCCCATTACTGGGTATATACCCAAAGGATTATAAATCATTCTACTATAAAGACACATGCACATGTATGTTTATTGCAGCCCTATTTACAATAGCGAAGACTTGGAACCGACACAAATGCCCATCAATGATAGACTAGATAAAGAAAATGTGGCACATATACACCATGGAATACTATGCAGCCATGAAAAAGAATGAGTTCATGTCCTTTGCAGAGACATGGATGAAGTTGAAAACCATCATCCTCAGCAAACTAACACAGGATCAGAAAACCAAACACCACATGTATTCACTCATAAGTGGGAACTGAACCGTGAGAACACATGGACACAGAAAGGGGAACATCACGCACCAGGGTCTGTCAGGGGGTGGGGGAAAAGGGAAGAGACAGCATTAGGACAAATATCTAATGCATGTGGAGATGACGGGTTGATGGGTGCAGCAAACCACCATGGCACATGTATACCTATGTAACAAATCTGCACGTTCAGCACATGTATCCCAGGACTTAAAGTAAAATTTTAAAAAGAAAAGAAAAAAGAAACCTAGGAGAGTTTCTGATTAACTTTAGATCTAGAAAGACCTTTCTATGCCTCAAAAGCAGAAGCCATAAAGAAAAAATATATAAAAATGGCTCTTATGCTTTTGGAGAAATGCTCAGCCTTATTCATAAGACAATAATCACAATTTTAAAATACAATTGGGAGTCCATTTTTCACCTATCAGATTGGCAGAAATCCAAAGGTTTGATAACATTCTCTAGGCAGCACCCTGGACAAGCAGCACAGGTACTTTCGCTGGAGGAGGAGCGTTCCCTCTGCGCAATCCCAACCGGGGGCAACCTGGCAACATCTACCCAAATTACAAAACATTTGTATTAGACAGAATTCTAAGGTGACCCTCACTGGCCTTTGCTTTTCTGTGGTCCCCTGCCATTGTATGTGTTTGGGGCCTGTGAATAAGATGAGCATGTGAATGAAATGATTGTATTCCATTATATGGCAAAAGGGATTTTGCAGATTAACTCAGGTTCCATGTCAGTTAACCTAATGATAGGGAGATCGCCCTTGTTGGACTGATCTGATTGGGTAAGCCCTTGGAAAGCAGCAAGCTTTCTCTGGCAAGAGAAATTCGTCAGAGACTCGAAGCATGAGAAAGATCCGTTGGGCCATCAGCCAGATCCACTGGCTTGATGTTGGAGGGAGCGGCATGGTAAGGACTGTGAGTGTCCTTCAGGAGCTCAGGGAGGCCCCTGCTGGAAGCCTGCAAGAAACCAGAGACTCAGTTCTACGACCATGAGGAACCAAATTCTGCCAACAGCAAGAGTGACCTTGGAAGCAGGTTTTCCTCCCAGAGCTTCCAAAAGAGAACCAAGTCTGGCCCCACCTTGGTTTCACCCTGAACTGAGCACCCAGTTCAGGTGAGACTGTGAGGTACTCAATGGGTGTTGTTTTAAACTGCTGTGTTTGTGATAATCTGGTATGCAGCAATAGAAAACTCATACAATACTCTCAACCTGCCAGGCACGGTGGCACCTGCCTGTGATCCCAGCACTTTGGGATGCTGAGGCTGGAGGACTGCTTGAGCCCAGGAGGTCAAGACCAGTTTGGGCAACATGACGAAACTCTGCTATGCTGAAAATATTAACCAGGTGTGGACATGCCTGTAGTCCCAGCTACTTGGGAGGCTGAGGTGGGAGGATTGCTTGCGCCTAGGAGGTTAAGGCTGCAGTGCATCGTGATCATACCACTGAACCCCAGTTTGGGCAGCAGAGCAAGACCCTGTCTCAAAAAGAAACAAACAAACAAAAACCACAACAAGATACTCTTAACCCAGCAATTCATTTCTGGGCATTTATCCTCCAGGTACACCTGCACACAAATGAAACAGTGCATATGCACAATTACTTATTGCAGCACGGTTTGTCATAAGAAAAAATAGGGGAAAAAACAGAAACAAAGGTTTACAGTAGGTAACTGGTAAATTGAATTATTTTACTCTAATAATAGAATATTATGCAGTGATACAAAAGATCCAGGAAGCTTGCTCTCTAATTACTGATAAAGATCTCTAAGATGTGTGATTAGTTTAAAAAAAAAAAACAAGTTACAGCATGGTGTGGGCAGATTGTTACCTCTTATGTGAAAGTGGGCATTAAGAATACATCATCACTTTTGGCCAGGTACGGTGGCCCATGCCTGTAAGCACAGCACTTTGGGAGACCGAAGCAGGTGGATTACTTGAGACCAGGAGTTTGAGACCAGCCTGGCCAACATAACAAAACCTTGTCTCTATTAAAAATGCAAAAATTAGCCATCATGGTGCATGCCTGTAATTCCAGCTACTCAGGAGGCGGAGGCGAAAATCGCTTGAACCCAGGCAGTGGAGACTGCAGTAAGCCGAGATTGCACCATTGCACTGCAGTCTGGGTGACAGAGCGAGACCCTGTCTCAAAGAAGAAAAAGAAAGAAAGAAAAAATCATTTTTGTATTGCAGAAAGAAACTGTGAAAGAATATATGAGATGCTAATAAAAAGTGGTGACTAATGAATTAAAAATAAAATAAAAATGGATGTTTTTGAGTAAGTGAACAGGACACTCCTCCTCCCTGCTTCTTCCTGGGCCTGAGCTGGTTCCCTTGTCATCTACCCACAGGCTGATTCTGGGGAACATTCCGCATGGGATCCTTGACCACTGGCTTCCCCGCACCTTGCTTTCCCTGCAGCCCTAGGGGAACTGGAAACAAGGGTTCAGATAGCTGTGTCTGAGTAATTCTTCTCTCTCTGGTTTTCCCACATGTGAAATCGGGATGATAATACCTCGTAGGGTCATTAGGCCGGTAAGTGAGATAACCCATGTCAAGTGCCCAGCCCAGAGAAGATGCCCAGCCTGTAGTAGATGCTCACAGCATTTGTGCGGCTGGATGTGAGAAAGCCCACTCCACCAAGAGGGAGTTTATCAAGCACAGGTAGCTGGCTCATCAATGGTGGTGATGGTTCCCTTTGCTTCCCCTCATCACCGTGGCCCAATTCCTCCCCTCAGTGTCTCCATTCCTTTAGTTGCAGAGAGTTGGGCTGAATGAGCTCTCTCGCTTACATGATTTGAAACCTCCAGTGACCATGGAGGATACTTTCTCATTCTGGATACGGGTTAGCAAAGCCCAGACAGGGTGGTGACTTGCTCAAGGTCACGTGGCGTGTCAGCGGTAGAGCCAGGACTGGCACTGAGGGTTCCTGACTCCCTGCCAGGCCCTTGACCCACATGCCTCTCTCTGCCCACGTCCATTTGTGTCCAAGTAGCCATGTAGTGACACAGGGGAACTCTGTCCCTCCCCTGGGATTCTCTTTATCTTCCCAGGCTCTGATGTTGCTACGGAGGGGCTGCTGCCCACCCAGCCAGGTGTCTTCTGGCCCCTTTGCAGGTCTGCTTCTGCCAGGAAGCAGAGAGTGACGAAAATGCATTACTGGTGTTCTGTGAAGCGGGCACCCCAGGGGTCAGGGTAGAGCCAGGGAACGGCTAGGACTTCCAAGTGCCCACAAGTTGGGGCTCTTGTGTTCACAGGTGCAAGCAGCCCTACAACAGCCTCTGACTTCCAGCCTGTCCCCTGCAGCTCCCACCTCCCTACCAACCTGCTGCTCATGGAGCTCCTGACCTTGAGGGAGTTAATTCCCCTTCCTGGGCCAGAGAGATTGGCCTTGAGCTCTGATAGCCTTCCAGACACTCACAGGCTCCAGCTGCCCTTCCTACCCATGGGTTTCATGAGTGTCTCGGGATCCTGGACCACAGATCCTGTCTCTCGTTTATTTAGTGTGGAGTTGGTTTCTGATATTTGAGCCTTGACCTGCTGTAAAGAATTTGAGTGAGTTTCCGATAGGGAAATGTCTGTGTATCTTAGCTGGGGACATCAGCAACCCTCTGCCTGTCTGTTTTGTTTGTTCTTGGGAGATATGGGGCTGTTTGTTACTATTCAATCTGATGTACAGAGTGGGTGGAGAGAGACCCTCAAATGTGCAGGCGTGCGTGTAGAGATTCCAGACTGACTATTCTAATCCTGTTTTGACTGATTTAATCTGGTTTTAGTACAGCTTGGCCCAAAAGCCTTGAGCCGGTTCACACTGGTCTCAGCTAGTTTTAACTGGTGGGCTCCATTTGAACATATTTGAGTCTATTTGACTATTCTGAATCATCTGTGTCTGTTTTAATTTGGGTTAGCTTAATTATGGCAGACAGTTATTTTGTATTTGTGGAATGTCAGTATTGTCAATTTCAAGTGCCCTACGTATATGAATTCACATCATCTTCACAACCGCCTTGCAGGTAGGGACTGTTATTAGTGCCCTCATTTTACACATGGAGAAACTGAGGCACAGAACGTTTAAGAAGCTTACCCCAGTTCCCCCAGTTGCTGAGCAGTGGAGCCAGAGCTGGAACCTGCTTTACCTGGCTACTGAGTGATAAACCTCCTTAAACCTGGCTCTTAACCCCAAAACCACTTAACGTGTGAACCACTTGAAGATGACTTGATATTGCCTGAGCCGGTTTGGTCTGCTTTTGCCAGCATGAGCTGTTTGTGCTGGCCTGACCTGCACACAGCCGTGGGTTTGGCAATTCCCATCGGCAGTTGGAGCTCAGGCCTCGTGGGTTCCCCTTCGACTGGAAGCCCGCTGTCTTTCTCTCCCAGGGCTGCTCTGATGAACTGCCACAAACTCGGCTGCTTAACACAGCGGAAGTACGTTTTCTCAGTTCTGGCCGTCGGAAGTCCAAAACCAAGGTGCCGGCCAGGCTGTCCTCCCTCTGGGATATCCAGAGGATCAGGGAGAATCTGTCCCCTGCCTCCTTCAGCTTCTGGTGGCTACATGTGTTCCTTGAATTGTGGCCGCAGGGCTCTGATCTCGGCCTCTGGGGCCACATTGCCTCTTCCTCTTCTGTCTGTATCCTCTGGGATCTCTCATAAGGATACTGTCAGTGGATTTAGGGTCCACCCAGAACAATCTCCTCATCTTAAAATCCATCACTTAACCACATCTGCCAGGACTCTTGTTCCAAATAAGGTCACATTCACAAGTTCTGGGGATTAGAACATGAACATATCCTTTTTGAGGCTTCCATTCAACTCATTACAACCAAAAGGCCACACCACAGTATTGGACCCCGAGAACCAGGCTCTTCAAAGTGATTCTTCCTGTTGGGTTGGTATTTGCCCAGCTATTGGGGTTTTATCACTGTCTGCTTGGGGATCAAAAAGGAAGAGCATGAAATGTGCTTGCAGCCATGGAGGAGTCTCTTGCACTTTTCAAGACCTATATATTAATATTCCTGGCTTGAAGGATCAAGAGTCACCTGAACTGTCAAGTGAGATGTAAAAGTGTTTCTGTAAACAGACACTCAAGGATAGCATTCATTTTCTAAGATGTTTGCAGGTGATAACACCAAGCTGTTTTCCTGGGAGAGTATTCTTTAACGAAGGTGCAGCTGAAGTGAAGGAGGGCAGATAATTAAGAGATGAGGGGAAGCTGTTAACTCCCAAATATCATAAGGAAACAGCACTCAGGGGCCCTTTGCGATCAACTGGCTCCAAACACCCAGGATATAGAAATATGACAGAAACGGGAAAGCTGTCTTTTGTCTTTGGCATTTCCTCATTACCATCCACAGGGAATGACCATAGACACTACCAGGTGTGAGAGTCCACTCAGTTTTTGGACAGGTGTGGCCAGTGAAGAGGCAGTGTGTAGAGGCCCTCAGGGCTTGGGCACCAGGGCACCGCCCTGTTCCTAACAGCTGTGTGACCTTGGGCAAGCCAGAGACTCTTTCTGCGTCTTGACTTGCTCATCTGTGAAATGGAGATAATAGGGCTTCTGTGAGTCTGTTTGGTGGCATGCTGTCTACCATATACGGCAGGTGCCCAGCCTCCATCTGACCTCTCTAAATCCACTTTTCCCCTGCAATCATCTGTTCTGTCTAGAGCAGCCAGAGTGGGCTTTTGCACATGCAGATCAGGTGGTTTTACTCTCATGCTTCCGTCTCCTCAGTGGTCAGAAGACAGTTCAAGCCCCTTCCTACAGCCTGTCCTGGCTGAGCTGACCCAGCCTCCTCCCAGCCCCTTCCTGCTCCTCTGTGCGCCTCGCTCACTGCAGTCCGGCTGCTCAGGGCTCTCTTCTCAAGTGCACCACTTGTGCCAGGCCTCAGAGCTTTTGCTCATGCTGATCCAGTTCCTAGGACGCCTCTGCTGGGCGCTGGGAGAGGCTGCCTTCTCATCCCTCAGCCGTCAGCTCAGACATCATCTCCTCTCTGAGACCGCCTTGGCCACCACATTACTCCAGGTTCTGACACTATGTGCATGTCTTCATAACACTCCACATTTTTTAACGACTTCATGATCTTTTTTGGGGGGGGGTGTTGCTTATTTATTTGTCTATCTTCCCATTATTATTATCATCATCATCATTATTTGAGATGGGGTCTCACTTTGTCACCCAGGCTGGAGTGCAGTGGCACAATCTCAGCTCACACTTCCACCTCTGCCTCCTGGGCTCAAGTGATCCTCTCACCTCAGCCTCCTGAGTAGCTGGGGCCACAGGTGCATGCCACCATGCCCAGCTAATCTTTTGAATTTTTGGTAGAGACAGGGTTACATCATGTTGCCCGGGCTGATCTCAAACCCCTGAGTGAAGCAATCTACCTGCCTTGGCCTCCCACACTGCTGGGATTATAGGCATGAGCCCCCATGCCCCGCCTCTCTTCCCATTAGATTGCAAACTCCACAATAGCAGAACTGCAGCTGTTTGGTTCAACAATGTACACTCACTATCTAGCACAGAACCTGGCATATTGTAAATGCTCAACACATATTTGTTGAATGAATGAGAAAATCAAACGGTAAAGCCTGCCATTGCGTGGCACAGTGCACTTCCACGTGGCCTGGAGCTTTATGTGCTGCAAGCTCCAGGGTGCTGTGACAGCACCACACTCTGACTGTCACGCAGCCCTCCGTGGGGTCTTCCTACGAAACAGTCCATCAGACCTGGGAAGTCCCAACATATCGCAACATGGCCCAACATGCTACAGTATTAGGCCTGGCCTAGATCTCAGACTCAGTCCCAGGGAGCACTGCCCTGAGCTCTGGACATGTCCCACTGACCACAGGGAGCCACAAGGAGCCCCAAGCCTTGGCTGGGGTACCATTTGGGCCCCAAGCATCTGAACTCCCAGGCCTCAAGTATTGGGTCCTCAGCTAGGGACCTGGGTTGAGCAGACAACGGGCTTTGTCTTCCCAGAAGGCCCTGCTCAGCCCGCAGAGGAGAATGGCTGATTCTGAGCACTTAGGGCAGCTGTGAAGGTTGTGGGGTGCAGGGAGCTCTGGAATGCTAAAGAGAGGAGGCCTGGGCTTCTGCTCTGCTGTGTGTCCTTAGGCATGTCACTGCCCCTTTCTGGCTTCACCTTCCTCTGTAAAAGTCAGAGAGCACAAGAGGGACTCCAGGGAGCACCTGGGTACAGATTGGTACCAATGCCCAGAGAAGGGCCATGCTGCGGGGGTCCAGAGTAAGGGAGGACAGAACCACTATGGGGACACAGGCTACCTGCCTCTTGGGAAGCCTGAAGGGCTCAGAGGGGAAAGTCTCACTGGTGTCTCCTCTCCTGTCGCTCTGTCCCAGGCCCTTGGACAAGGCCCCACTTTGGTCAAAGATAATTCAGAGAGCCGGGCTCAGTGGCTCACACCTGTAATCTCAGCACTTTGGGAGGTCGAGGTGGGTGGATCACGAGGTCAGGAGTTCGTGACCAGCCTGGCCAACATGGTGAAACCCCAACTCTACTAAAAATACTAAAAATTAGCTGGGTGTGGTAGCATGTGCCTTTAATCCCAGCCACTTGGGAGGCTGAGGCAGGAGAATCACTTGAAACCAGGAGGCAGAGGTGGCAGTGAGCCAAGATCGCGCCACTGCACTCCAGCCCGGGTGACAGTGTAGAAAAAAAAAGAAGTCACAGAATGAGTCACCAGGAGGCAAAGGGTCATGGAAAAGGAAAGTGGGGGTGTCCAGCACCCCCGGTCCTGCCCTTTCCTCCTTGGCTAAGGAACCTAGTGAGTCACGAAATTCCACTGGGGTGGGCGCTGTGCCAAGCTCAGTGATGGCGGGGAGGCTCTGGCTCTGTTCTCATACCCTGTTCTGTGTCCCTGCCTCTTACACACAGACAGACAGATAAGGACAGGCAGATGGCCACAATCCCCACACAGACACAGGCAGACACCCACACAGATACACAGACACCTCATAGACAGGCAGACACCGACAGGACACACACACAGACCTACAAGCCAACAAGTGCACAATACAGGCAAACACACACTGGCAGACACACTGTGATGGACACAGACAGATACACACACACAGATGCACTGGTACATAGCAGATGGACAGGTAAATGGACAGACAAGCAGACACAGTCAGACAAGGACAGGCAGATAGCCAAAATATCCAGACTCACAGATACACAGGCACGTAGCAGACAGACAGGTAAACACACTTCAGGAGGCCAAGGCAGGTGAATTGCTTGAGCTTAGGAGTTTGGGACCAGCCTGGGCAACATGGTGAAATCCCATCTCTACTACAAATACAAAAAAATTTAGCTAGGGATGGCTGCTTGTGCCTTGTGCGCCTGTAGTTCCAGCTACTCAGGAAGCTGAGGTGAGAGGATTGCTTGAGCCCAGGAGGTCAAAGCTGCAGTGATTTGAGATTGTGCCACTGCACTCCAGCCTGGGTAACAAAGTGAGACCTTGTCTCAGAATAAAACAAAATGAAAGAAATACAGATGATCAGATGTGGACTGGCAGACTCAAGCAGAAGCAGAAACACCCCACAAACTCCACTACTCAATATCCACATGCATACATGCACACACAGATAACACACCTAGACTCATGAGGGTAGCCTATGGGCTATGATTTTGGGCAAAAGATAGATCAGAGTCCCTGAGCCAGCCCCCAGCCCCAGAACCATGAAACTGACCCATAAAAGTAGGCACCCTGGGTGTGAGCTGTTCTGAAAGAAAGCAGCCTTCATCTCTCACCTTGAGGCTATGACATTTACCAATACCAAGGGGCCCATCTTGCAGTGAGATCAACGAAGTTAGATAGGAAAAGGGACTTCCCAACCAGGAGCATGTTGAGACCTGTAGTTGGTGACTAGGGGTAAAGGAGTGGGCTGGTGGCAGTCAGGGAACATGTGTTCTGGCTGCATGACCTCAGGCAAGTGTGCTCTTCTGAGCCTCAGTTTCCCACCTGGACTTTGTCCTCCCAAGTCCCTGCAGGGAGCAGATGGACAGCTCCTGGGTGTGTCAGTGCCAGTGCTGGGGCCCAGGACATCATCCCTCCACCCCCACCACTAGGGCAGGACCCTCTTAGTGACTCACCACCCAGTGGTCCATGGCAGGGGTAACTCAGCCACAGGTACCCATGATCCTCAGCGCTCTCCCTTCCCCCAGGGACTGGCCAGCTGAGGATGCCCCTAGGTTTGGGGAGGAATGCAGGGAGGTCAGTGGGAGGGCAAGGGAGTCCCCAATGCCTCCCCAGGGGCCAGCATGTGAGGCTGGGCCTGGGAGGGTTTGTCCAGGTGTAGTCTCTTTTATCCTCTTTGCAGGTAGAGACCTCTGGCCTGGGCCCAACCTGTTGGAAGAGAGGGCATTGCACAATGAGAAGGTAAAAGGTGACGGCAGACCTGGTGGGACAGAAGCACCATTGTTTGGGTCCCAGGCCAGCCTGGGCAAAGAAAGGTTTATGCCTGGGGCAGGAAGGAGGGGCTCTGCAGGCGATGCCAGCTGGCAGGGCCCTTCCCTTCGGGTCCTTGGAGGGGGACAGGTGCTAAGCAGGACACCCTTGGTTTGCTAGACGGGGAGGTGCTGCGCGAGGGGCCGCCCCCACACCATGCCCACCTCCCCGAGATGAGCCGCCCAGGGCACCCAAGGATCACACTCCTGGAATTCCAATCATTCCTAGGAGCTGGGGCAGCACCCAAGCCTGGGGGGCACCATGGAGAGGGGTGTGCATGGCTGTTTTTATTACTGAGGGGTCAGGGGAGGCTTAGAGAATTTTGTCTCACATGCCCTCCCCATCCTTTTCCAAACTTGTGTCCATAACTGGAGCTCTGCTGCCCACATCTCCCCTTCACCAGAGCCCCTCAGCTCCACAGGGACGCCCACTGGGAAGTCCTTCCCTGTATCAGACCACAGTCCTTCCTGCTTGGGGTTCCCCTAAGGGAACGGCTTCCACCACCGGAGACCCAGCCAGGACAATCGTCTCTCCACCCTGTAAGCCCACAACTCCGGTCCCAAGTGGTGGTGTAGTGACTCCAGGTACAAGCCAGCCGGCCCCGCCCTCCCGCCGCCAGGGCGGTGCGGAGGATGGGCGGTACGAAACGCGCCCCGCCCCGCGCTCCTCTCTTGACTTTGAGTGTCCGGCGGTCGCAGAGCCAGGAGGCGGAGGCGCGCGGGGCAGCCTGGGCTCCAGCCCACACCCTCACCAGGTAGGGACGCTCCCCAGCTCAGAGGGCGGAAGGTGTAGACAGGGAAGAAACAGGAGGAGGGGGCAGGCAGAGGAACCAAGACAGATGGCAGAGAGAGGGACAGTGGAGGGGGACAGAGGGACACAGGGGCAGAAGAGGGGGGGACCCAGAAGACGGCAGAGACAGGAGACCACAAAGTCAAGGACCCAGTTCAGGGATGGCGCTTCTGGAGGGCAGAGGGGCCCAGGACGGGAGAGACCTTGGGTCCACAGGATGAGTGCTGAGTGGGAGCACCAAGAGTACCACCACCCTTCATTTCCTTGTCCTTGAAGGTCCCTGCCTAGGTCAGGGAGGGGCTCCGTTTCTGCCCAGTCCCCATCCCCCTATTGCCAGGGCCCACAGAGGTTCCTGGGGGCTTGAGGAGAAGCAGCCCATGTCCTGCCTGGGAACTCAGGAATCGGGATTTCCCTCCCTGCTGGCCCCTCTTGAAACTCACAGCTCCAGGAAGCTGGGAGACCCGTCTCTGGTATGCCAGGGAGTCTCTGCTGCCCACTATCTCTGCCCCCCAGGGCCCAGGAGCCACCATGTGGCGATGTCCACTGGGGCTACTGCTGTTGCTGCTGCTGACTGGCCACGTGGCTCTGGGTGCCCAGAAGGGTCGTGGGCGCCGGGAGCTAGCACCGGGTCTGCACCTGCGGGGCATCCGGGACGCGGGAGGCCGGTACTGCCAGGAGCAGGACCTGTGCTGCCGTGGCCGTGCCGACGACTGTGCCCTGCCCTACCTGGGCACCATCTGTTACTGTGACCTCTTCTGCAACCGCACGGTCTCCGACTGCTGCCCTGACTTCTGGGACTTCTGCCTCGGCGTGCCACCCCCCTTTCCCCCAATCCAAGGTGGGCACCAAGATGGCCAGGAGGGCGGGTCGCTTTGTCCACCCCAGACTCAGCAAGGCTCAGGAGCAAAGCTGGATGCACTGACATTTCCAGGGGAGGCTCTGTAGAATCTGGGACTCTTCCCTGCCCCTCTAGGAAGTCTCTGCTGTGGTCTAACTTGACTCTCCAGCAAGAATGGAAGAGGCTCCTTGGTTAGAATTCTAAGTTGGCCCAAAGAAAGGGCAGCCTCCCACATTTTCTCCCAATCCTGTCTCCATTCCAGACACGGAAGGTGCTGGCCGCACCTGCTGACTCACCCTTGGGCTGATAAGGCACACGTGGGTTGATGAGGGTCATCTTAGACACCTTTCTCCTGCTCATACGTGGGAGATGGGTCCTTTCTGTTCCTGCTTTCAGCCTTCCTGTCATCCTTTTCCATGCACTTGCCCCTGTCCAATAGAAGAATCACTCGCGTTCCTTCCCACAGTTCCATGCTGCTTGGGCCGGCAGACTGCATACCTGAGCTGTCATCTCAGAGTGCTGGGTTGTCTTAAGGAAGTTGCTTACCTACTCTGGGCCTAACCCTAACTTATTTAAATGGCAAAGAATCCCAGGAATGTTGTGGCTGCATCCAAGTGAAGTGAGTGGGATCCAGGTTGGAATCACTGAAGAACTTCCCAAGACGCAGTTGGTGTGTGACCCTGCAGGAGATGTCTTCAGTTATAGTTTGGCTTTCATTTCAGTGAGAGCTGGCGCGCGCACACGTGTGTCTGTGTGTATGTGTGTCAGAGAGAGAGACTGGAGAGCTTGGAAAGGTTCCTGACCTCAAGGTACCTGACCTCTGAGGATCTGAGCGATCAGCCCATCCTCTCTGGCTCTAGTTTCACTTCTCTTTCCTCCCAGCAGGATGTATGCATGCAGGTCGCATCTATCCAGTCTTGGGAACCTACTGGGACAACTGTAACCGTTGGTGAGTGTCTGGAGCCTAGAGAGGTCTTGCTTTGGGAGGCTTGTGGTTGACAGACTTGGTTCAAATCCTATCTCTGTGACTCTTTTGCAAGGGAAAGTCTTTACCCTTCTCTGAACCTCAGTTTCCTCATCTGCAACAAAGGAATTTTAACACTGACCAAGTCGACTTATCTCACATCATTCCAACAGCATTCCTCAAGCATGGCCAGCCATGGGTGCCTGGCCTAAGGGCTGCCCTTGAACTGGGAGTCCTTCCCTACCCGCCCCTACCCCCCCACCCCGCCCCGCCCGGGGCTTGGGCTGGGCTACCCCTCCCAGCTATTCCTGCTGTCACTGCAGTCAGAGGGAAAACCGGGCGCCAGGAAGGAAACCTCTGACTGCGGCATCCGCTGCTGCGGGCTGATGAGGGTCAGGGATGGCTGAGCAGGCGGCCAGCCAGCATCTAACAGGGCCTTCCCTGAAATGTGGCTCCTCTTCCCTTCCCCACCATTCCCAGCAGGAGGAGGAAGGGGTCATGGGTATCCCCCTCCAGTCTGAGATGGGAAGTGAAGAAGGGCCCGGCAGGAAACCCTGAACACCTTAACAGAAATAATGGGGAGTCTGCGACTCGGAGGAAGAGGCCCTGCACCCACTCCACCCCCACTCCCTCTTTGCCTGGGACTGAGGCCCCAGAGAGAAGAAAACTTTTTGGAATGCATTGCGCATAAGCTGTTTCCATTGCCTCACTAGGGTGAGGGGTGCCCGGGTCACAGTGAGGGAGGGGCGTTTCAGCACGTGTCTGGGTGAGAGCATGTGTGTGTGCAGCGTGCTGTGTAAGCACCGTGCATGTGTGGGTTCGGAAGGACAAAACACGCCTGCCCGAGTTTGCAGGTTGTGATAGGATGGCTCTGGACACTGAAGGGTTAACTCTCTCACTCCTGTCCCTGGCCCTTAGGCCCCCTCTGGAATGCCTGGACCTTCTACCACTGGCCCCTCTGGACCTGTGTGAGCAGCCCTGGGGGCAGAGGAGGAGACGGCAGGAAGGGACTGAGCTGCCTACTGCCCTCTCCTCTGGACGGCTCTCGGGGTGACCAGTTTCAGAGACCTCAAGGGATGCTTCCAGAGTCTGGTCGGGTGCCGCTGCTTAGGTGTGCAAACGGGGGACAGCCTGGTGTGCGGATGGGGAAAGGAAGAGCGAGGAGCGCCTCCCCGGCCCAGCCGGCACACTCCTCTGGCCCTCCCCAGAAGTGCCCCCGCCACTCTGGGGCTGGAGAGCGCAGCCATACTGGGTCTTGGCTCCCCTTGAGGCTCCTTAAAAGGCAACATTAGAGGTGGGAGCCTCAGGCAGCTTGGAAGGAGGCAGTTGAGCATCTTGTAATAACAGAGCTATGAGCTTGTACAAGCATTATAGAATTCATAGAATGCAGCCCTTCCGTCCACAACTACTTATTAAAGACCTTCTGCGTGGCAGACACTGTGCTGGGCTCACGAGACGGAGCAGAAACACAACAGACACAGTCCTTGTCCCACTTCTAGAGTAAGGTGAAGGGCATGGGAAGACAATAAATGAGCGTATCCTGACAAGCTGTCCAGTGTTATAGCGGAAAGAGGGGATAACGGGGGTCCCAGCTTAGAGTAGGGAGGGGGTGGGAAAGCCACTCTGAGGAAGCGACCTCACTTATGCTGAGACCAGGGAGAAGGATGGAAGAGGGGACAAGAAGCCTGGCCTAGGCAGAGGGAGCGGCTTGTGGGAAGGCTGGGAGGTGACTGAGCTCGTTTTAGCTGGAGTTGGGGTAGGGGAGGTGCAGGCCACGTTCCATGGGTCACATCAGCTATGCTGAGGATTCTGCATTTTGTTCTAAGACTCATGGGAAGCCACGTAGAGAGCACACGGTCTGATTTACATTCCTCAAAGATCTCTCTGGCCTTGGGGTGGGTAGGCAGGGATGGCCAGGAATACTAAAGGGGTAGTGGTCTTGATGAAGAAGCCAGTGCCATGTTCCAGGTGAGAGGTGACAAGGGACGGGAGAAGGGCGGCCACAGTGGAGGGGCGGGAGGCAGGTGGATTCCTGATACGCCATCTCTAAGCCCTGCTGATGGGGGGCATGAGGGCGGACACCACAGACCACATGGAGCTCTGGCGTGAACAACTGGGCACTATTTTCAGAGCTGAAGGTGTTAGGGAAGAGCAGGCTTAGGGGAGGCAGATGGGCTGTTTTGAGTTTGAGGTGCCTTTTGCATATCCAGAGAGGTCAGAAGGTCAGTGGGATATGAGTCTGAAGCTAACAGAACGGTGATGGTAGGTATTAATTTTGAGCACTTCACGATGGGCCAGGCCTGGTGCAAAATGCTTTACAAGCCTGTCATTGAATCCCTGGAAAGTGGTACCACTGTATTATCCTCATTTTATAGACAAGGGCATTGACAGAGTTTGAATGATCTCCTAAGATCATACAGCTAGTGGGTTAGGAGTGGAACCCAGAATTTGAATTCCAGAACCCATGCTCTTAGTCAATTCAGTATATGATCTCAGTCATTGACTCAGCCAACAAATATTTATTGGGTGCTTATTATGTGCTAGGTTTTGTTTTCCTAGGCACTGAAAATACCAAACAATACCTGCCCTCAAGGAATTTAGAGCCTATGAGGAAACAGGTCTAAACTATATAAATAGGCCAGGCCTGTGGCTCACACCTGAAAACCCAGCACTTTGGGAGGCCAAGGAGGGTGGATTGCTTGAGGCTGGGAATTTGAGACCAACCGGGACAACATGGTGAAACCCCATCTCTACAAAAAATGCAAAAATTAGCTGGGTGTGGCAGTGCACACCTGTAGTCCCAGCTATTCAGGAGGCTGAGGTGGGGACCACTTGAGCCTGGGAGGCAGAGACTGCAGTGAGCCGAGATGACACCACTGCATTCCAGCCAGAGCAACAGAGCAAGACCCTGTCTCAAAAAAAGTGGGGGGTGGTGGGGAGCAGACAGATCGGTGTGAACCATCAGGAGCCAGCCTAGTGGGAGTCTTGGAACCAGGACTAGGAGGAGGAGGAGATCAGGGGACAGGAGGGCAGATCGTGCAGGGCCCTGTCATCACTAAACTTTGGCTCTTATTCTGTGATTGGAAGCCAGTGGATGGCTTTGGGCAGAGGAACGACATGATATGACTTAGGTTTAGCAGGGTCACTCTGGCAGCTGTGTTAAAAATACTCTGGGAGAGGGGGGCCTGGGGCAGATGCAGGGAGCACCCACAGTGAGGAAGCCGCAGCAGGAATTCAGGTGAGAGGTGATCGGACTCAGGGGACTGCAGGAGGGAATGAGGGCGGTTTGGATTTTGGATGGGGTTTTAAGGTAGACCCACAGGATATGTGGATGAACTGGATCAGCATGTGAGAGGAAGTCACCAGGGACTGCCAGGTTTGGGGCCCAAACTCCAGGAAGGATGGAATTCCCATTTCCTGACAACTGTGAAGGGAATAGGTGTGGGAGCTCAGGAATTCAGTTCAGGGTGTGTTTGGTAGTGATGTTGAGTAGCCATGAGATCCTTGACTTTGGAGTTCAGGCAGAGATCTGGCTGAACTTGAGATATAAACTTGAGAATCATGAACTAGACATTGACATTTGAAGCCATCCAGCTGGACAGGATCACCTAGAGACTCTCCTATAGTTGCTGGTACAGAATCCCTGGCCCATGTTAACCTCCAAGGTCATATTCCTTTAGAGGGTCCCCAGCTCCCCCACTTATGCTCTCCTTCACTCCTTTTCTCGCCAGCACCTGCCAGGAAAACAGGCAGTGGCAGTGTGACCAAGAGCCATGCCTGGTGGATCCAAACATGATCAACGCCATCAACCAGGGCAACTATGGGTGAGAGGTCCTAGAAGCACCCTCAGTGGGCACACATGCACACACATGCACATATCCACACATGCCCTGCTGTGGGGCATGTCCAGCAGGGCACTCCTGTACCCAGATTTGATTGTATGTGCACTCAGCCACTGTGCCTCTCTCCCACCCACATGTACCTACCCCCAGGGCCCCAAGCCTTGGCAGATCTGTGACTTCCTTTCATCCCCTCTCCTTCAGGTGGCAGGCTGGGAACCACAGTGCCTTCTGGGGCATGACCCTGGATGAGGGCATTCGCTACCGCCTGGGCACCATCCGCCCATCTTCCTCTGTCATGAACATGCATGAAATTTATGTAAGTCCATCCTTTCCCAGAATCCTGCCATCTCCCCATGGCTCAGAACCTCAGGGATGCTGGCCCTGTACCCTGCTCCTCCAAGGGCCTGGACCATCCCCTACTATGAGGCTGTGTGTCTGTGGACAAGTTACTTCCCTTCTCTGGGCCTGTTTCCTGCTTCCGCAAGATGTGCTTCGCTGGAAGAACTGATGCTCATTTTGAGTTTTGTGGTCCTGGCATCAGCTCCCTCCGATCTCTCCAGCCTGGGAAAAATATTGTTGGTCTCAGTACAGCTGGGTCAGGGCCCAAGGGGACAGGGGGTCACCTTGGTATTTTGGGAAGGGAAGGACAGACACTCCTCCAGCTCTGGCCAGAGGGCAGCAGTTCTTGGAAATAAATGCTGATTCAATGGAACCCCAAGGGAGGAGAGGGCTTCTCCCTTCCCGACAGTGGGACCCTCTGGGAGAGGAATGGGAACCAGGCCCAAAGTGAAAGGGTGAGGAAAGGGAGCTTCAGCAGGCCTGGACTAGGACATATGCTGGGGCATCTGTCCATCAGTCGCAGGCAGTGGGGAGGCAAGGGCTGGCAGGAGTGGCCCTCCCTGCCGAAACTTCGGCCTGGGGTGACCAGCCCCTGGCCCTGCCCTTTTTCCCCTGGGCCTCTGGCTATTTTCTGCCTACTGCTGTTGGTGTTGGCAGCCTGCCTGGTCATGGGGCCCTACTGCTTTTTCCCTCCCCTGCCCTTTGAGGCCTGAGCCCAAGGCCCTGGTGGGAAGGCTATGGTCGAACAGAGGGTGCAGACGAAAGAGGCAGGGGTTGAGAATGGAAAGCTGAGGGACCTGGGCTGGTCACTTGCCTGTGCCTGGCCTCAGCTGCCTCATTTGGAAAGCAGGACTAGTCACCCCCACCTGATACCTGGGAGGCACTAAATGGTGCTTCGTTCTTCAACTCAAGTCAAAGTTGGAGGCAGCTAGAATTCTCCCGCAGCAGGAGGGTTCAAGATCAAACTTCAGAAGGCCCTGGCCTTGGTGGCCCTCCAATGCCAGTGGACACCTGAGGGGCAGGCCAGGACAGAACAGGAGGCAGACAGGGCAACCTTTATCTTGCAGACAGTGCTGAACCCAGGGGAGGTGCTTCCCACGGCCTTCGAGGCCTCTGAGAAGTGGCCCAACCTGATTCACGAGCCTCTTGACCAGGGCAACTGTGCAGGCTCCTGGGCCTTCTCCACAGCAGGTAAGCTAAGGGCAAGGAGGGGCTGGTGCCTGGCGGAGGAGGGCCAAGTTCTGAGCCTCCTGACGGTTCCTCTGCCTCACCCCACCCCCCCCACCCAGCTGTGGCATCCGATCGTGTCTCTATCCATTCTCTGGGACACATGACACCTGTCCTGTCACCCCAGAACCTGCTGTCTTGTAACACCCACCACCAGCAGGGCTGCCGCGGTGGGCGTCTCGATGGTGCCTGGTGGTTCCTGCGTCGCCGAGGGTATGCAGCAATGGGAATGTGGCAGGGAAGAGGGCGAAAAGCTCCATGGGCATGGCCTGGGCCATGATGCACCAGGTCTTTCTGCCTTTGCCCCCTCTTGCCTCTCCAGGGTGGTGTCTGACCACTGCTACCCCTTCTTGGGCCGTGAGCGAGACAAGGCTGGCCCCGCGCCCCCCTGTATGATGCACAGCCGAGCCACGGGTCGGGGCAAGCGCCAGGCCACTGCCCACTGCCCCAACGGTCACGTTAATAACAATAACATCTACCAGGTCACTCCTGCCTACCGCCTTGGCTCCAACGTAAGTCAGCACTTGGGTGAGGAACAGAGGCAGGAGGCTTGGGAAGTGAAAGCCTGGAGTCTCACCCCTGACCGATGCTCTCTGTCCATCCCCTGCCCTCCAGGACACAGAGATCATGAAGGAGCTGATGGAGAATGGCCCTGTCCAAGGTAAATGCCCTTCATCCAGCACCCTGGTTCCAGAAGCTTGTCCCTGCTTGAGACTTGGCACAGTGGCACAAGTGGTCTGCACAGCATTCAGCAGCATGTCCAGTGGGGTCAGTAGTGGTGGGTCGGTAGTGGCAGTGCCTGGAGGGGGCACTTAGAGCTTTGGTATGGAGGGGCCCTGGTGCCTGGGCATACCTCAATAGACTCAGGCACAGGCACCAGTGCCTGTGCCAACAGGCTGAGTGGACCCTACCCTGACATCTGCCCACAGCCCTCATGGAGGTGCACGAGGACTTCTTCCTCTACAAGGGAGGCATCTACAGCCACACGCCAGTGAACCTTGGGAAGCCAGAGAGATACCGCCGGCATGGGACCCACTCAGTCAAGATCACAGGGTGAGGGGCGTGTGGGCAGAGGGATTGGGGAGAGCAGGGTTTGTGCTAGGGGCTCCGGAGCCTGCCTTGAGTTCTCACAATCTCTCTAAAGAGCCAGTATTGCTCTCACCATTTCAAGAGAGAAAACTGAGACTCAGAAAGAGAAAGGACCTGCCCTGGGTCACACTGAAGGTTGGGAGCCTCTGAAGGTTTTTTAGGAACTGTTCCTTCCTGACATTGGGATAAAATAACACCAGTGAAATACAAAAAGAGACTCAAGAGTTTCTCAACCTCTCCCCACCTCTGCACCTGTTCCAGCTCTGCCTGACCCACCGAGTGACCTGGGAGGTTGCTCCCCTGGCCTCAGTTTCCCTATCCGATTTAGGGAATACAGATATTAGAGTCACTGACTTCAGTGAACTCAATGAAATGTGCTTTGCAGTGGGATCCGGGCGTCTCTAAGGTACCCATATCTCAGAGTGTCTTCCTTCTGGCCCTTGGCACCTACCCCTCCCTGGATCCCCAAGCCAGGGAGGGCAGGTGGATGTGTGGTCCCACAGAACTGGCCCCAGGAGGTGGGTCTCTGGAGGACCCAGGTTCCTTCCTCTTCTGCTTATCCCCCCTCCCCCATGCTGGACCTGGGTGCACAGACTTACAGGTGTGAGAGTGAGGGAGGTGCAGAGAAGTACAGAGATCTGCCTGAGCCCTGAGGGTGTCCTCAACTCTCCAAAGGCATCTGGGGGCTGGATCGAAGCAACTGAGAGCAGGTAGACCAAGTGCGCTTCCCCCTCCCCTGCTCTGCCCGCAGATGGGGAGAGGAGACGCGGCCGGATGGAAGGAAGCTCAAATACTGGGTGAGGCCGCTGTCCCTTTCCCCGCCCCCCTTCCCCTCGCCCCACTCCCATTCCCCTTCTCATCAACCCCCATTATTCCCAGACCGCGGCCAACTCCTGGGGCCCAGCCTGGGGCGAGAGGGGGCACTTCCGCATCGTGCGCGGCGTCAATGAGTGCGACATCGAGAGCTTCGTGCTGGGCGTCTGGGGCCGCGTGGGTATGGAGGACATGGGTCATCACTGAGGCTGCGGGCACCACGCGGGGTCCGGCCCGGGATCCAGGCTGAGGGCCGGCGGAAGAGGCCCCCGTGGGGCGACGCCCCCAGCTTCCCCGACAGAGCCCCGGGCGCAGGCGGGCGCCAGGGAGCTAATCCCTGCGCGGGTTCCGCTGACACAGCGCCCGGCCGGCAGCCGCAGGCAGGCGAGGCTGGTAGAGCCCCCAGACCTCCCAGCGGGGGCGGGGCGCAGGGCGTGGCCTGGGAGGAGCACAGCCGCAGATTCCAGGCCCCTGGTGTCCCCGCTCAAGACTGCCAAAGCCGGGACACCTCAAGTCTCCAGTCCCACTACCCCACTTCACTCCGTTGTTTTTTGTTTTGTTTTGTTTTTGTTTGAGACGGGAACTCCCTCCGTTGCCCAGGCTGGAGTGCGGTGGCCCATTAGGGCTCACTGTAACCTCCGACTCCTGGGCTCAAGTGACCCTTCCACCTCAGCCTCCCGAGTAGCTGGGACTACAGGTGCACCACCACACCTGGCTAATTTTTGTATTTTTTGTAAAGAGGGGTTCTCACTATGTTGCCCAGGCGGGTCTCGAACTCCTGGGCTCAAGCAATCCACCTGCTTCCGCCTCCTAAAGTGCTGGGATTGCAGGCATGAGCCACTGCACCCAGCCCTGTATTCTTATTCTTCAGATATTTATTTTTGTTTTCACAGTTTTAAAATAAAACCAAAGTATTGATAACTATAGTGTCTTGGAACCTCTGGGAGTGGAAGCCAAGCCAAAGTTGAGTGGCAGTGGTCAGACAGCAGAAGGGACTGCCTGAGGCGTTGCTGGTTGGCAGGGGTAGGGGACTGGAAATCCTAACTTTATTCAGCCCTAATTGTCAGTGTTCTGGGGACTGACCCACTTGGGGGAGGGCATGGATGGCATGGCCTTTGGCCCTAGGGAGAAATCTGAACCGTGGGAACTGCCTTTCAGACGCGGAGTCAGCTGCCGCCTGAAGGGGGAGCCCTGTCCTCCTAGCCGCTGAACCGGTACCAGGGCCCAGCAGGCAAGGGGGGCATAGCCCACAGAAGCTGGAGCCTCTGTCTCTGTAGATCAGCCTCTCCAAGCCGCCCAGGCAAGGGCGCCCTCTTCGCCCCCCGCTCTTGGGCCAAACGGAGCCCGCTTCCCATCCCACCTCCCCAGGCTCCCAGTGCCAGCACAATCGGCCAGGCCTCAGCCTGGCTCCAAGGCCATCAGGACCCACCCAGCCACCCTCATCACCTGCTCTTTGCTGCCTCTCAAATGCCCAGTTCACATGCAGACCCCAGGCATTTGCACGCCTGCTTCCCAGTTCAGAGGCCCTTCCATGCCACCCACCCCTTGTCCCACTCCACGTCTTCCCCTTCTAGACACTGCCTGTGAAGGACCCCTGACGTGCCAGGGGCTGTGCGAGGAGCCCAGGTCACCCACCCGGTGCTCTGTTACCCCGGCTGGAATGCAGTGGTGTCATCTCGCTCACTGCAGTCTCTGCCTCCCAGGCTCAAGGGGTCCCCACTTCAGCCTCCTGAATAGCTGGGACTACAGGTGTGCACCACCACACCCAACTAATTTTCACATTTTTTGTAGAGATGGGGTTTCGCTATGTTGCCCAGGCTGGTCAGGTATCTGGGATCTACTGATCTCCCCCATTATGCTGACGTTTCTAGAGGTCAGGGATGGTCTGGTTCATTAGTGAGTCCTGGGACCCACACTGAAACCCTGGTTTAGGGGGGCCCGGCAGTGTGTGGAACGACTGAGTGGAAATGGCCCATTGGTTCACCTGCACGCTCCTCCCAAGCCTCCGCTGTGTCCCTCTGGGCACAGACGCCAGACTGGGGCTCCTTCCTCTCTGGGAGCCCAAAGGCCCGTGCCTAGAGGGGGATCCCCGAGCGCAAGGAATCCTCCCTGCCGCCACCTCCAGCCCGTGGGCAGCCGGAGTTGCGGAGGGACTGCGGCAGGGAGGTCCCCCGGGGCCCCTGGCAGCCCCTCAGGACCGCCGTGTCCCCTGGGCCTCCCGGCACCACCTGAAAGGAACGCGGGCGCCCGATAAGCGGCGGCCTTTGTCTCGCTTCCTGTTTGCCAGGACGTCCCGAGCCTGACTCCCGCGTCCCGCCCCCCAGTCCTCAGGGAGCCAAGGCCGGCGGGGAGCCCCAAGGGGCGGCGGCTCCTCCGCACGCCCTCCGTGGCCTTGGGCCGCGCCCCGCTGGAAAAACCCCGCTCGGAGGCAGCTCGGAGGCCCGGCGAGGCTGGGATTTTCTACGTAGTCTCCCCAGGACGCTCTGCGGGGCGGGGACAGGAGGGAACTGGGGCGCGGCGGCCGGTCTCAAGGCTGAGGCTCGGGCTCTAGCTCCGCCGCCCTGGCCCTGCGGACCCATGTTGTTACCAGAAAGAGGTCCCGATCCAGACCCCAAGAGACAATTCTTGGATCTCGTGCAAGAAGGAATTGGAGGTGAATCCCTAAAGTGAAAGCAAGTTTATTAGGAAAGTAAAGGAATAAAGAATGGCCACTCCATAGAGCAGCCCCGGGGGCTGCTGGTGCCCCATGTTGGTGGTGATTTCTTGATGATATACACAGGGGTGGATTATTCATCTCACCCCTTTTTAGAGCATATAGAGTCACTTCCTGACATTGCCATGACACTTGTAAACTGTCATGGCACTGATGGGAGTGTAGAGCGAGGAGGACCCGAGGTCACTCTCGTGCCGTCGTGATACTGGTGGGTTTGGGGCGGCTTCTTTACGGCAGCCTGTTTTACCAGCAAGATCTTCATGACCTGTGTCTTGTGCCAACCTCCTGTCTCATCCTGTGCCTTAGAATGCCTGGCTGTCTGGGAATGCAGCCCAGTAGGTCTCAGCCTTATTTTACCCAGCCCCTATTCAAGATGGAGTTGCTGTGGTTCAAACGCCTCTGACAGTGTGGGGTCAGCCTGGCCCCTCCTTGGCCTTGTTCCTGGGGCCAGCGAGCCCAGGCCCACCTGGGCCAGTCCTGCCGTGGGCAAGGGTGCAGACGGGGCTGTAGAGGCCCTAGCTTCCACCAGCCTCCCGAAGCCACCCCTGCTCCTCCGATTTTGGGATGGGGGCATGGGTGTGTTGTTATAAAGAGCGAGGCTTACCTTAAGCGCCCCAACCTGATTACTGCCCCTGAATCTGCCCCTAAAGAAATCCTGGCACCGAAGTGCCTTGCTGTGTGTCCTCGGGCCGGTCCTTCCCTTTCCCAGGGCCAAGGGTGTGGGAAGTTAGACAGAACTGGGTTTGAAGCCCTGCTCTGTTCAGCTGTGTGTATGATTGGACAGGTTTTTACGTCTTTAACGGAGGACAGTGGTACTCACCTACCTCCTGGGGTTGGTGGGAGGATTAAATGAGACAAAACATGCTAAGCATTTAGCTCTGTGCTTGGTACTCATTAAGGGCTTAAGAAATGGTAACAGCAACAGCTATGATCATTTTAAGAGATTGGACCTGATAATATAAAGGCTTTTCATAAGGAGCTAAACATTCATTGAATGCTTAACCATAGGTTTCTGTCAGCATGATTGTTCTGAATGCTTTACGTACACTGTCTCATTTAAGCCCCCAAAAATAAAAAAAAAAATGAAAAACTATCTCCAGAAGCATAGAGATTAACAACTAAGTTGCTGAATGTCATACAGTTAATAATTGAGGCAGGATTCAAACCCAGGCCACCTAAACCCTCACACTCATCAGCTCTGTATTAAGATTAATAGTGATTCCAGTATCCTTCCCCAAGCCCTTTCCCTGTCTGGCAAGCTCTTATTCATCCCTCAAAACCCAGCTCAAATGTTCCTCCTCTGGAAAGCCTTTCCTGATACCCATCTTCTGGATCTTGGGGGACCCCTGCATACACACCTGGCGCAAAGGGAGTATCTGTCAACAACTCCTCCTACAGAGGGATGGGGCAGTGATTTTTTTTTTCAACTCCATTCTTTCCAAGCCACCAAATGCTTCACTTGGGCATGTATTCTGGCCCCCTGTGGGGCTCTGAGGGGTCCCAAGGCACCTGACTCTAATCTCCCAGGGCTGCTAAGTTATGTCATTTCACAAGTGCTGATTTCTCACATCTTCCTGGGATTTGGCAAAACCACCATCCCTGCTTGGTGCCCATTAAGGGAAAGGAATTCCTGCCTACCGAGCCTGCATCGAGCCACACTTTGGGCTATGTGCTTCACTCACTTCAACTCCTTCGATCACACCCACAGCCCTGGGAGGAAGTGTATGCCTAGAAACCCAATGTCAATCAGTGAGAAAACTCTCAGAATCCATGGGAGGGGTGAGCCTCCAAATTGTGAGGACAAATGGGCCCAGGCACAGCTGGAACCAGGGACCCAAAACTGCCGGGACACACCATCTCTGTCTCTGTCTCACTCTGTCTCTCCTTTCTCTCCCTTTCTCTCCACTAACTCTGCTATGGGGAAGAATTTGTGGCCAATGACAACTCCTGAGCCTCCCAATCCATAGCCATTTTCTCAGTTCTGATTCAAAATAGAGAAGTCTTTTGATTGGCCTGAGTCCCATCAGGTATTCCACCTGTGGGACAGTCACCTGTGGCCAAGAAAGAGGGTCATGGAAATCATGACAGCCCTTGCCAAGCCAGTGTTTGGGGGAGGAGGAGATCCTCAAAGAAGGAGGATCCAGGGGAAAGGAGAAATGCCAAACAGATTGAGGTAGGAGGCGAGACAGAATTCCAGGGGTGGGGCTCGGACACTGGACCACACTGAGGACTAGCTAAAACAGGGGAGCTAAAGCAGCTTTCAATCAGACACAGCCACCAGTGTGCTATGTCAATTTACACTGTTGCCATGGCAACACCTGGTACTTACCGCCCCTTTCTGTTTCTTTGACCCCATGATTACTACCCCTTCCCTAGAAATTTCTGCATAAACTGCCCTCAGGATTTGAAGAGAGAGCTTCAAATCCTTGAGAGAGCCCTCAGGATTTGAAGCTGCCATGAAAGGGACTTACCGCCCCTTTCCATGGCTATGACCCAATGATTACTACCCTTTCAGGGAGGGGACGTGACTTATCAAGTCACGCTGCTGGTAAGTGCTGGAGCTAGATGCAGACCCTGCTTTATGAAAATCCAGGGCTCTGACACCAACACCCAAGGCAGACCTTTCCAAAGTAAAACAAGGCTGAGTCTGAAGAGGACTTCCAGGAAAGCATCCTGCTTCCTGCTCCAGGGGCTACAGTCTGGCTCCCACCATGGGATGGGATGAGGTGGTAAACCAAATAAGCCAGTGGGTGGATCAGAGAGATGGGTGCCAGGGAGCCATGCTGAAGACACACACTGTGGGTAAGGGCTGCTATTACCTCCTTTTTACAGGGAGTAGACTGTAGTGGGGGTGGGGGTGGGGGAAGGTGATGTGACCTTAGGACACATTGCTAGGAAGTCGTGGGAAACCTCATTTGTCAGACCCCAAAGCCGGAGCTTTTCCTAAGCTGTGTTTGGGTGTATACACAGCCATGCTTCAGCTTGGACCCAAGCAGGCTCTTTGGGCTCCAATTCTGTGCACAGAAGGCCTGGATTTGAAGTTTGGGGCTTGCAGAAGTTGGTGATCAAGGTGCAGCTGAGGGGAGGGGCAGTGGTGGGGGTTATGTATCACTCAGGTGGCTTGGCCTGGGGCTGCAGGGAGGTGCTAGGGTCTGCAGAGTGCAAGCTGAATCACTGCTTATCTTGTAAAGTCAAGTTCAAAAGCCTCCTCCTCTGAGAAGCCCTTTTTTTTTTTTTTTTTTTTTTTTGATTCACCGTTTACGCTGTCACCCAGGCTGGAGTACAGTGGCAGGATCATGACTCACTGCAGTCTTGACTTCCCAAGCTCAAGCAATCCTCCCACCTTAGCTTCCCAAGTAGCTGGGCCTACAGGCATGTCACAGCATGTGACTAATTTAAAAAATTTTTTTTTTAGAGATGGGGTCTCGCTATGTTGCCCAAGCTGGTTTAGAGCTCCTGGCCTCAAGTGATCCTCCTGCTTCCACCTCCCAAAGTGCTGGGATTGGGAAGCCTTTTTGACTCCCCAGGACTGCCTTCATCCATCATCGAGACCCCACTCTCACCCCACTTGCTCCATCATAGTCCAGCACGGCAGCTGTCCACATCCTTCCTGACGTAGGCTTCTGAGAGCAAGGCTGTGCCTCACACTCTGCTCTCAGTGTTCCCTAAAACCATACTCGGCATGGAAGGGACACCGGAGCTGTTTGCTGGAGGACGGAGGAAGCACGTGAATGTGGATGCCCACTTGCTGGGCCACCTCAGCAGTGTCAACCACGGCAGCAGTGCCCCCTGGTGGCTGAGTCCACATCTCCCTCTGCTGCCTCTTAGAAGCCACCTGTGCAGATTCTCAGGTCTGAGCACCTGCTGTGACTTCATGTCTTTTTATTTTATTTTATTTTATTTTATTTTTTTAATTTTTTTTTAGAATAAAAAGAATGAGAGAAAGGAAGAGGAAGAGATTTTAGAAAAAGAGAGAAAAGGAGAAAGAAAGAAACAGCAAAAGAAAGAAAAAATGAAAGAGAAAGAGGAAGAGATTTTAGAAAAAGAGAGAAAA